>JABMDN010000547.1:12500-16000 GCA_017165825.1 Hepsetus odoe | reverse complement strand
GAGGTCCTGTTAGCCGCCTGTCCCACAAGCTGTTGACTCTCAGAAACGTGTCTTCTGTTCCTCCGGTTTCTGATAATGGTGAAGCAGACTGTTCACTGACACTGTGACGTTCTTCTGTTTGTCTGCAGGAAAGATCTACACTGATGGTCCGTCTCTCTCCTGTTATCAACTGCCTTTTTCTCGCTCTTATTATAGCAGCACTCTGCTCCCTGCAGTTCAGCACCGTTCAAGTAACGCTCACCAGGGTTTGGTACCACAGTGTGTTCCAGCACTACTGTTCTGCAGACAGAGGAGGCTGGAGGTGTTCAGGAACAGTTGGGACACCTGGAGGAATCTTTCAAGGCTTGGTTAATCTCCACTGCTGTGGAGCAGTTTTAAGTTGTCCCGTTTGGGTAACCTTACCTTGGTATATTCATTCATCGAACTGCTTAAATTTCAATAAAATAGTGGACAAATAAATTATTCTAGAACTTTGGAGCGGTTGCATATGTATACAAAAAAAAGACTATACACACACACACACTGCGTCTTGTTAAATCATGATACAAACATGAAAGAATACTGTGATACATTTTTCATCACCAACATAAATATCCTCCCATGAAACTGCTCCAGGACAGGGATATTATATTCCTTAATAATATTCCTTAACAATGTCTACAACACACACACACACAATTTATCGGCTGTTTAGTCACTGATGTAATTAATGTGTGTGTGCGCGCATGTGTGTGTGTGTTTGGACGGTAGATGAAGCTGATGTTCTAGGGGGTGCGGTGGGAGAACCTGATCAGATGGTTCTTTAAAATCTTCTTCCTCGGGTGTTTATTGATCCTGTTTCCAATAAACCCCTTCCTCTTCAGAGCAGCCTTCTCCTTACAGCGAACTAACTGGACAAATGTCTCACTCAGTCCTGAACATTGTTCAACACCGTCCACCTCGTGGGGAAACGTCCAACAACACACGTTACAGTTCAGAAAAAACCCAGTAAACTACGAGAAAGCGCTTGTTGTCTTCACACATGGTTTATGTATTTGTTTTCTAACATCATTGTTTTTGTGAGTAAATAAATACTTACAGCCCAGATAAAGTTTTAAACTCTTTCTTCTCAGGTGTATGAACTTTGCGTTGTTCTGTAGATCAGAGTCATTACAGAGCAAACACCTTCAGATATTCAGTAGTTCAACAGTAAAGAACCGAATCATGTACAGCCATGTTCTCCTGCCAGCCCGCATCTCCGTTTCCAACATTTATGAACATCAAAACGATTCATCACTTATCTTTAAATCCCGTTAATAATGGAAATGAATGTGGTTTAACTATCCAGAGTGAACATTATAATCCAGAATATCACTCTGTAGAGCCACAACAACAAACACTATTACATCAACAACAGTGCCTGACAGGTGAGTGAGGCATATGAACGTGCTGTCTGTTGTCTGAACTTGTTGCCTTGTCTTGTGTCTTCTGTTGTGTCCTAGGTTGTCCTGTGTGTAGCACCAGGGTCCTGGAGGAACGTTATTTGGTTTCACTGTGTTCTGTGTATGTGGCTGAAATAACAATAAAATCCTACTTGACTTGACTCGAAAAACAGGAGTTTAACAAACTGTTCTTTACACTTTTATTTACTAACAGACTTCACTCTGACATGCACAGCATGTAATAAAACACCTAGAACATGTTAGAACATGTGCTCAGGTCCAACAGTCACACAATATAAGCACTCGTTTGTCTTTAATGATTAACAAACCCACTGAACCTATAGATCCTATAGATCTTCATGAAGGTGGAACAGATCTTCATGAAGGTTGAGCAGATTTACAGTGAAGGCATTTAGCTGAAGCTCTTATGCAGAGCGACTTACGTTTGCTGATTACAGGGACAGTCTCTCTGGAGACACTTAAAAAGTCTTGCTCAGGAACCCTGTGGTGTTAGTGCTGGAGGTAGGATTCGAACCTGCAACATCTTGGTCTATAGGTGAGTATCCTACCACTAGAACATCAGCACCCACCCACCCAGATCACAGTAGGACCTACTATCAGATACAAACATCAACTAAACTGCAACCTATTCCCACAACAGGGTGTTGTTTAAGGAGCTGATCCACAATCAGTCTTATAATATAATCTAGAACCCTGGTCTGAAGTACTGAAGTGTGTCAGAAACAGGTAGTGAAGTTTGGCCATTAGGTGGCTACGGTGAGTCTGGGCAGGTCGAGGATGGAGGCTGTTCTGGAGTCCAATTGGTGATACTCATCTATCAGAGCAGAGAGAGAACCCAGAGCCTCACCAAAAACACACACATCCATCCCATCAACACTCAGGTAATGGTGCAGGTGAGCCTAAAACACACACACACACACACCAGCGGTTGATAGTAATCAGTAAATCATGTTAGGTTAATGGTAAATGATGGTGATGAGTGATGAGTGATTGCTGATCGGTGATTGATTATATCACCTTCCTGCGGTACAGTCTGGTGAATCGCTGGCGGAGCTCCATGAAGGAGGGTTTAATGCAGGTGTTGTTTGCTAGAGAGAGAAGAGAGTAACTCTGTCCAACAGGAGGAACCGAACACAGAGCCGTCTTCCACCCTTCACTGTTCCACCCAACAAAGGACAGAGACGGTCTCAGTCTGAGACATACACACACAGTGAGACAGAGAGACAGAGAGAGAGGATTATGGAAAAGGGGATTTATTACAAATAAACGAGAAACACAGGCATGAACAGCTAATAAATGATTTGCAGTACATGAGATTTTAGAGAGTCTATAAAACTTCCGATAAGAGGAGAAAAGAGGGGTGAATAGTGAAGAGTGAGGAGGAGTTGTGAGGAGTAGTGAGGCATAGTGAGGAGTAGTGGGGCATAGTGGGGCGTAGTGAGGTGTAGTGAGGAGGAGTGAGGAGTGGTGGGGAGTAGTGAGGAGGAGTGAGGAGTGGTGGGGAGGAGTGAGGTGTAGTGAGGAGGAGTGAGGAGTAGTGGGGAGGAGTGAGGTGTAGTGAGGAGGAGTGAGGAGTGGTGGGGAGTAGTGGGGAGGAGTGAGGAGTAGTGGGGTGTAGTGAGGAGTAGTGGGGCGTAGTGGGGTGGATTGAGGTGTAGTGAGGAGTGGTGGGGAGTGAGGTGTAGTGAGGAGGAGTGAGGAGTGGTGGGGAGTAGTGAGGAGGAGTGAGGAGTGGTGGGGAGGAGTGAGGAGTGGTGAGGAGGAGTGAGGTGTAGTGAGGAGGAGTGAGGAGTGGTGGGGAGGAGTGAGGTGTGGTGGGGAGGAGTGAGGTGTGGTGAGGAGGAGTGAGGTGTAGTGAGGAGGAGTGAGGAGTGGTGGGGAGGAGTGAGGAGTGGTGGGGAGGAGTGAGGTGTAGTGAGGAGGGGTGAGGTGTAGTGAGGAGTGGTGGGGAGGAGTGAGGAGTGGTGAGGAGGAGTGAGGTGTAGTGAGGAGGAGTGAGGAGTGGTGGGGAGGAGTGAGGTGTAGTGAGGAGGACTGAGGAGTGGTGGGGAGGAGTGA
>JABMDN010000547.1:0-7500 GCA_017165825.1 Hepsetus odoe | reverse complement strand
AGACAGACAGACAGACAGAGACAGAGAGAGAGAGAGAGAGAGAGAGAGAGAGAGAGAGAGAGAGAGAGAGAGAGAGAGAGAGACAGAGACAGAGACAGAGACAGACAAAGAGACAGAGAGAGAGACAGACAGAGAGTTCAGTTTTTCAGTCTCTGGCACCTGTTGTTCAGTTTTGAGGAGCTGAAGTCCAACTTTGTGTCTGCAGAACAGTTTCATTGGTGAAGGTCCCACCAGTCCACAACTCTGTGGGTCTCCAGCTGCTCCAGAAATGTTTTGGATCGACAGCTGAGTGAATTTTTGGGAGTGTACAATCAGTTCTGACAGAATTTTGGGTCAACAGATGGGACACGTTCTGAAAGCCACATACAGCACTAGAAGTCCAGGAGACCAGCAGAGACTTTTAACCTGAAATGTCTACATGAAGATGGTGACACACTGTGAATCAGGGGGTGCAGACTGAGCATATTTTAATGTCTCGTTCTTCATGAGGTAACTAGTCTTGGTGCTTTTAAGCTGGACCAAAGCACTTTTGTGGTCCATTTCAGCTCTAATGAGACCTCTAACTATTTAAAGTTCTTCTGGAGCTAATTCTGCTTCCACCCCTCCATTATCAATAAACAGAAGAATAAAACTGTTCTTCAAACATGAGCTGCTTTGCTGACCGTTAATACTGTCATCATTCTGTGGAGCTGTTCAACTCTGATATGGAGTCTGGATCAACAGATCAGAAGAAACTCTCAGACTCCTGAGGTAGCCTTGGTTCAGATCTTGGTTCCAAGTTTGTTTGTGGTGTTTATATAAGTGTGAAAAATGCTGGCTGATTGCTCCGAGTTTGTGTAGAGGGGCTGAAAGGGGTGGAGTGTGAAAACGGACAGGAGTTTGGCGGTGCAGTGAACGAGTGTTCAGTCTGTCCAGCAGGGGGCGCCACTCACCAGTTGTTTCCAGAGCCAGACACGTCACTGATGAGCTGTGTGGAGCTGAAGAGCTGCCGCAAGGGACCCTGCAGGACCTGAGTGAGAACACCCTCTTCCATATCCACCAACACAGCCTACACACACACACAAAAACAGGTCATAAGTGTCTGTGGTTCTGCCCTCTGTGTGCAGATATAGAACCGAGTAGATCAGAACCGACCCGAGCTCTCAGCCCTGCGATCCTACTTCCAGCACCACATCCATCACCCCCACCATCACTCCTCCTGCAGAAACACAACACCTTACAGAGAGAGAGGAAAAGAGGGAGAGAGAGACAGACAGACAGACAGAGTGAGAGTGATACCTCAGGTCGATGTGCTGAAAGAAGCTGCTCAGTGCTTCATCATAAACTCCTCTCTGTGGATCATAAACAACAGTTTGGAGAGAAATGGAGATCAGCCACAGCACACCTTTGTGCTAATAATCACACTGTGTGTGTGTGTGTGTGTGTGTTACTTTGTTGATGTGTGCGTGCTCCCTCAGAGCCAAGTCCCAGAACCGGCAGCCGACCTGGTTACCGCACTGTCCCACTGAAAAAAGCACACCAACACACAGCTCCGCTGAAGGTGTTGTTACTATGGCCACCAAAGTGGCGTCAATGCGATGGGCACTAGGCAACTCTGTAGATCTAAATCACATGTGAAAATGCTACAGGGAGCGCATGTTCTGTTGTCATGGTAACCAAAAAAAGGCATGAGAGGACCCACTGTCTACACCCGTTATCACTATAGAAACCAAAATGATATCACAATACTGCCACACAAAAATCAGACAGAAAGATCTATGTACAAAATATATATAAAGAAGAAAACATGAAAAATAAAATGTTAAATAAACAACTATACAGACTGTGAAAATAAAAACTGTTAAAAACAAGTCTGTGCACTATATAAACACTCAAACGCAGGAATCTTCAGAAAGCCGTATGGTTAGTATGTAACCTGCTGTTTAAAGTGTGTATTTAACACCGTGTTGTTGGTCAGTGATCCTTCACAGGGACGAGACGGCGTCGTCTCAGCGACACGGAGCTCGATTAGAATCAAACACAAGTACAGCAGCTGAAGTCTGAACGAAAAGGATCTTACAGATTTAGCAAATGCGAGAGAGGGGTGCTGGTGAATTTAATGAAACACATTTTACAAAATTACCCCACTAATCTGTCTTTACATGAAAACAAAGTGGACATGAGCTGGTGGTGGAGACGCTGTCTGAACGTCCCTCAGACATGAGCTGGTGGTGGAGACGCTGCCTGGTGTCTGAACGTCCCTCAGACATGAGCTGGTGGTGGAGACGCTGTCTGGTGTCTGAACGTCCCTCAGACATGAGCTGGTGGTGGAGACGCTGTCTGGTGTCTGAACGTCCCTCACAGACATGAGCTGGTGGTGGAGACGCTGTCTGGTGTCTGAGACGGTGTTTTAGTTCTGAGAAGATTCTGGACTAAAACTGAACCGTTCATGGTGGAGGGACACGAAGAACAGAGATTTAGTTCAGATGGACTATTTTACCACCATCACCGTCCCACAGAGACACTCAGAGACACTCAGAGACACCCAGAGACACCCAGAGACACTCAGAGACACTCAGAGACACTCAGAGACACTCAGGGACACTCAGGGACACCCAGGGACACTCAGGGACACTCAGGGACACTCAGAGACACACAGAGACACACAGAGACACTCAGACACTCAGAGACACACAGACACTCAGAGACACACAGACACTCAGAGACACACAGACACTCAGAGACACTCAGGGACACACAGAGACACTCAGTGACACAGAGACACACAGAGACACTCAGTGACACACAGAGACACTCAGTGACACACAGAGACACACAGACACTCAGTGACACACAGGGACACTCAGTGACACACAGAGACACTCAGTGACACACAGAGACACTCAGTGACACACAGAGACACACAGACACTCAGTGACACACAGAGACACACAGAGACACTCAGTGACACTCAGTGACACACAGAGACACACAGAGACACTCAGTGACACTCAGTGACACTCAGTGACACTCAGTGACACACAGAGACACACAGAGACACACAGAGACACTCAGTGACACACAGAGACACACAGACACTCAGTGACACACAGAGACACACAGAGACACTCAGTGACACTCAGGGACACTCAGGGACACTCAGGGACACTCAGGGACACACAGAGACACACAGAGACACACAGAGACACTCAGTGACACACAGAGACACACAGAGACACACAGAGACACTCAGTGACACACAGAGACACTCAGTGACACACAGAGACACTCAGTGACACTCAGGGACACTCAGGGACACACAGAGACACTCAGGGACACTCAGGGACACTCAGTGACACTCAGTGACACTCAGTGACACACAGAGACACACAGACACTCAGGGACACTCAGAGACACTCAGGGACACTCAGGGACACCCAGAGACACGGGGAGACACTCAGGGACACTCAGAGACACTCAGGGACACTCAGAGACACTCAGAGACACTCAGAGACACCCAGAGACACTCAGGGACACACAGAGACACTCAGAGACACCCAGGGACACCCAGGGACACCCAGGGACACACAGGGACACACAGGGACACTCAGAGACACCCAGAGACCTTCACTGGGGACAGAAGATGTAGAGATGTGGGACGTCCGGTTCCGTTCAGCACCACTGGAGAGACAAACTGAACTAAACCCGCTGTCTGTTTACAGCCCGTTACCATAGTAACGACGGGCCGAGTCCTCGGGAAAACTGAGGTAAATTCCGACAATGAGCTTTACTTTCGCTGAAGGCGCTTTTATTCCCAGAGAGTAAGAAATATTCGGGAGAAAACACCGCAAATAAGCAAAAACGGATCGAAGTTGAGAAACTACGCTAAGCTAGCTGCGGCTAAACTAAGTTAACACCCCGTTCACCTCTGCTTACCTTGAATAATGATGGACTGAGTCATGATCAGGCGCCCGCAGAACTTTAGAGTTCTGTTTAACTCGATAATCCGCCCATTAAAACAATAATATAATGTATTTTATTCTTTATTTTAGCCGCTGCTCCGCTACAACTCAAACCAGCGCGGTCACGGCTGACGTCACCACGCAGCGCACCCACGTGACCACACGCAGCCGCGTTTTATAATCTACATGTTTTAGACCTTCCTCCATGTTCTGGAGTGAATCTGCCGGCTGGAGTAAAATCCTGTCTCCTGTCAGACTGTCTGGTCTTTATCAGACTGACATGAAATTAAACTAGAACAAATGTTGTAGAGCTCCAGGCTGTAAGGTGTCCTACAGATACAAGGTTCTAGATCAAGGGGTTCCACCCACTCAGTGTTCAGCATCAGCAGTAAACGAATCTCCTGATCATCTGGATCATCTGCTCCTGGTCCTTCACTGCTTCATGTCTTCAGTTAGACGCTTTGTTCTTGAAGGTTCAGACGTAGATCACTGTGTGGATTAACCAACACAGAACTATCAAACTGCTCAGGTACAGAGACTGGACTGAACATGAGAGACAACAACACTGTCCTTCAGGAAGATCTGGAGAACTGCTCAGGTACAGAGACTGGACTGAACATGAGAGACAACAACACTGTCCTTCAGGAAGATCTGGAGAGCTGTTCCTCAACAACACTTTAAACATACAAGAACCTCTGAAAGAAAAAGATCTTTTGCACAGCCTTTATGGTTTTTTAATCACTTGTTACAGAATGAACACAGTTTATATCAGGGACATTGTGAAGTGTAGTTCAGCCTTTATTACAGTGTAATAAAGAGTCTTCATTTTTATTTTGAGTCTGGTTTTCTGTTTTTATAGTGTGTCTTGTCTCCTGACACCTGCCTCGGGGGTCATTTCTCTAAGAAAATAGAGTGAATTCATTCTGTAAAATCATTCAATTAAAATTAAAATGACTGATTGTGAAATCCTCAGATCACCAGAATTAAAGACTGGTTGATGGACTAATCAGACACCAGGTGAGTTTCTGTTTTATTGAAGTGTCCGTCCTATAAGAGATTTTAATCTGATATTCCAGATTAAAGTTCAGTGTTAACTCCAGGTTTTTTACACCCACGACCTGCAACACTTTCACTGAGTTATACACACACACACACACACACACACACCTGCAGCACAATATTCCTACTGCATGTCATACACACACACACACACACACACACACACACACTTCTGCAGCACAATATTCCTACTGCATGTTTTACACACACACACACACAAAATACACATACAGAAACACATACACATAACTACACACAGTACTACACACTCAGATGTCAGGAGTTTAGAAGGTATATTTATTCAGAAGAGATTTGAAGTAAAAAGCTGTAAAGACAGGTGTGGGAGATGTTTAAGGGTTCTATGGTTCTATGGAAGCGTAGAAATGGTAGAAACCTTGTACTGGATGTGGAGGTTCTTTATAGGTTCTTTATGTTTTCAAAGGTTCACGTTTATAAAACAGTAACTTTAAAGTTTTTTACTGAGAGTTAAAAGCTCTTCTGTGAGGTCACAACCCCCGGTTGACTGTAGGTGATCTTGGGATTCGGGGCGGGGGCGGGGGCGGGGGTGGGGGGTGTCCGGTGTACAGTGATTCGATGCAAGAAATATTGGTGCCTGAAGATCTGGTGCAGGGAGCTCTGGTGTAGGAGGTATTGATGCAGGGGGCTCCAGTGAAGAGAGTTCTATTCCTCAGTGGTCCGGTGCAGTGGGGCCAGATTAAAGTTCTGGTGCAGGAGGTCCAGTATATAGTAGTCCAATACAGGAGATATTGGTGCAAGGAGTTCCAGTGCTGGGAGTTCTGGTGCAGGAAGTTGATTAAAAGTGATAATGTAACTGAATGAAGAGGTTCAGGCAGCAGGGCAACCGCCGAGGTCCACGGATCCACTGACCAGCGCCACCTTACTGAAGTTAACAGGAGATTCACCCACAAACAGGTTCCTCACGCAGCCTGTGAAGCCTTGTCTACTGGCCATGCCCACAGGAAGCAGAGACTCTGCAGAGGAAACATCACACACACACACATCAGGAACACGCCTGTGTGGGACACGCTGTACAGGTCACGGCCCGCAGACCGTCGCTCGGGTCAGGAGCCCCAGCGGGTCCATCAGAACCAAATTAGCCTTATCTGTAATGTGAATTTTATTAAACTGAACCTGGAGCTCCTCCGATGAAGACGGGCGCCATGCGTGGCTCCACAATCAGGGTGTTGGGGGGTCCCACTACATGGGTCACCTCAGAGTCCACATCCAACTGCACCACGTTAGAGGCTCTGATCACTGGAAACGCACACACACACAGTTTGTCTTTTTGATGTTTTTTTTCTGTTGAATTTTTTTTCTTTTGTTTCACACTGAATCTCAGCTGAAGGGTCGCTTTAAATAAACTTTATTGGTACCCTCACACCCTCCCCACTGCTCTTAGTGTTCATAGATTACACAAGGAGGATACTGATCACTGTGTGTGTGTGCGTGTGTTGGTTTAGGGGCGTGTTGGTGCGCCTGGACTGTAATGGTGGTGATCTCACCGGTGATCTTGTGCCAGTTTCCGTCACAGATGCCCTCCCTGGGTGAGACATCAGCGGAGAACGTCCCGGCAACACCATTCACCTGGATCATCACCTGGGAGGGAGAAGAGACGGGCCGCTGAAGTTTACTCATCTCTTAAATCATCACTATCAACTGATCAGGGGTCTCCCCACTTCTCCTGCTCTTCATCAGATTCTTAACGGGATCTGTGCACTTGTTGAACTGGGGGGCTCGTCTACATCTAGGAAAGCAGATGTTTCTAATAAAGTGGACAAGGTGTGAGAGGTGCTGTGTGTTGTTACCTGGCCCAGGTGTAGATAGACGGTCAGAAACTCTTCTGCTGATGTGAAGACATGAAGTAACACACCAGAGGCTACACGGGGGCGCACTTCCACCACCACCTCGAACCTCTCGCCCAGACTAAAGGAGTCGTCTGCGGACAGAGGGTGAAGTCACCAACACACACAAACTCCCATACAACATACGTAGACATATATAGACAGGAAGGTTTACAGGATGGTAGTGTGACCAGCTATGTCATGTGGGTTGGAGGTGTTGGTGCTGATGAAAGGACGCCGAGCTTTGTGTTGGGAGGGAAGTGAAAGTGACTAAATATTAGACAAGGATGGACAGAATTAGGACCAAGTGTCTTATAGATATAGCTCAGGTTGGATGGTTTGGAGACAAATTGAGAAGCAAGACTGTGTGGGTTGGACATGTCCAGAGAAGAGACTAGGAACATATCAGGAGAAGGATGCTGAGGATGGAGCTTCCAGGAAAGAAGAGAAGAGGGAGGAAAAAGAGGATGGATGTGGTGAGAGAGGACATGCAGGTGGTTGGTGAGAATGAAAAAGACAAAGATGACAGGAAGACATGGAGACAAACATTCTTCTGTGGATCAGCCGAAAGAAGTAGGAGAAGAAGAAGATACAGCAGAAGAGGATACAGTAGAACACAATACAGCAGTGTTACCCAG
>JABMDN010000545.1:15000-18428 GCA_017165825.1 Hepsetus odoe | reverse complement strand
TGGGAATGAAGGGTATAAAGGTTGGGAATGAAGGGTATGAAGGTTGGATATGAAGGGTATAAAGGTTGGGTATGAAGGGTATAAAGGTTGGGAATGAAGGGTATAAAGGTTGGGAATGAAGGGTATGAAGGTTGGGTATGAAGGGTATAAAGGTTGGGAATGAAGTGTATAAAGGTTGGGAATGAAGGGTATGAAGGTTGGATATGAAGGGTATGAAGGTTGGGAATGAAGGGTATGAAGGTTGGGAATGAAGGTTATGAAGGGTATGAAGGTTGGATATGAAGGGTATGAAGGGTATGAAGCTTGGGAATGAAGGTTATGAAGGTTGAGTATGAAGGGTAAGAAGGTTGGATATGGAGGTTATGAAGGTTGGGTATGAAGGATATGAAGATTGGGTATGAAGGGTATAAGTCAAGTCAAGTCAAGTCAAGTAGGATTTTATTGTCATTTCAGCCATATACACAGTACACAGTGAAACGAAATAAATAATATGAAGGGTATGAAGCTTGGGAATGAAGGTTATGAAGGTTGAGTATGAAGGGTATGAAGGTTATGAAGGTTGGGTATGAAGGATATGAAGATTGGGTATGAAGGGTATAAAGGTTGGGAATGAAGGGTTTGAAGGTTGGATATGAAGGGTATGAAGGTTGGGTATGAAGGGTATGAAGGTTGGGTATGAAGGGTATGAAGCTTGGGAATGAAGGGTATGAAGGTTATGAAGGTTGAGTATGAAGGGTATGAAGGTTATGAAGGTTGGGTATGAAGGATTTGAAGAGTATGAAGCTTGGGAATGAAGGATATGAAGGTTATGAAGGTTGAGTATGAAGGTCATGAAGGTTGGGTATGAAGGTTATGGAGGTTATGATGGTTGGGTTTAAAGGGTTTGATGGTTATGATGGTTGGGTATGAAGGGTTTGAATATTATGAAGGTTATGATGGTTGGGTATGAAGGGTTTGAACATGAAGGTTATGATAGTTGGGGATGAAGGTTATGATGGTTGGGTAGGAAGGTTATGAAGGTTTGGTATGAAGGTTATGATGGTTGGGTATGAAGGTTATGAAGGTTGGGTATGAAGGGTATGAAGGTTGAGTATGAAAGTTATGATGGTTGGGTATGAAGGTTATGATGGTTGGGTATGAAGTTTATTAAGGTTGAGTATGAAGGTTATGATGGTTGGGTATGAAGGTTATTAAGGTTGAGTATGAAGGGTATGATGGTTGGGTATGAAGCTTGGGTATGATGGTTGAGTATGAAGGTTATGAAGGATATGAAGTGTATGAAGGTATGAAGGTTGGGTATGAAGGATATGAAGGTATGAAGGTTGGGTATGAAGGTTATGATGGTTGGGTATGAAGTTTATTAAGGTTGAGTATGAAGGTTATGATGGTTGGGTATGAAGGTTATTAAGGTTGAGTATGAAGGGTATGATGGTTGGGTTTGAAGGTTGGGTATGATGGTTGAGTATGAAGGTTATGAAGGATATGAAGTGTATGAAGGTATGAAGGTTGAGTATGAAGGATATGAAGGTATGAAGGGTATAAAGGTTTGGAATGAAGGTTTTGAAGGTTGAGTTTGAAGGCTATGAAGGTTGAGTATGAAGGATATGAAGGTTGGGAATGAATGTATGAAGGTTTTGAAGGTTGGGTATGAAGGGTATGAAAGTTTTGAAGGTTGAGTATGAAGGATATGAAGGTATGAAGGGTATAAAGGTTGGTAATTAAGGTTTTGAAAGTTGAGTTTGAAGGGTATGAAGGTTGAGTATGAAGGATATGAAGGTATGAAGAGTATGAAGGTTGGGAATGAAGGGTATGAAGGTTTTGAAGGTTGGGTATGAAGGGTATGAAGGTTGGCAATGAATGGTATGAAGGTTGAGTATGAAGGTTATGAAGTATATGAAGTGTATGAAGGTATGAAGGTTGGGTATGAAAGGTATGAAGGTTGGGTATGAAGGGTATGAAGGTTGGGTATGAAGGGTATGAAGGTTTTGAAGATTGAGTATGAAGGGTATGAAGGTTATGATGGTTGAGTATGAAGGATATGAAGGATATGAGGGTATGAAGGTTAGGTATGAAGGTTGGGTATGAAGGTATGAAGGTTGAGTATGAAGTGTATGATGGTTGGGTATGAAGGTTGGGTATGATGGTTGAGTATGAAGGATATGAAGTGTATGAAGGTATGAAGGTTGGGTATGAAGGATGTGAAGGTATGAAGGTTGGGTATGAAGGGTATGAAGGTTTTGAAGATTGAGTATGAAGGGTATGAAGGTTATGATGGTTGAGTATGAAGGATATGAAGGATATGAGGGTATGAAGGCTAGGTATGAAGGTTGGGTATGAAGGTATGAAGGTATGAAGGGTATAAAGGTTGGTAATTAAGGTTTTGAAAGTTGAGTTTGAAGGGTATGAAGGTTGAGTATGAAGGATATGAAGGTATGAAGAGTATGAAGGTTGGGAATGAAGGGTATGAAGGTTGAGTTTGAAGGGTATGAAGGTTGAGTATGAAGGATATGAAGGTTGGGAATGAATGTATGAAGGGTATGAAGGTTGGTAATGAAGGGTATGAAGGTTTTGAAGGTTGGGTATGAAGGATATGAAGGTATGAAGTGTATAAAGGTTGGGAATGGACCTTGGACACTCAGAGTTTTTGGTTCCTCTCCTTCGTAGTCATCCGGCTTTAACATCTATTACTGTAACCTGTTCCATCATCTACCACCAATGTAAAGTTCCTTGAGGCAACTTTGTTGTAAAAGGCGCTATACAAGAATAAATTGAATTGAATTGAATTGAATTGAATTGAATTGAATTGAATGAAGGTTTTGAAGGTTGAGTTTGTAGGGTATGAAGGTTGAGTATGAAGGATATGAAGGTATGAAGGGTATGAAGGTTGGGAATGAAGGGTATGAAGGTTTTGAAGGTTGGGTATGAAGGGTATGAAGGTTATGATGGTTGAGTGTGAAGGGTATGAAGGTTGGGAATGAATGGTATGAAGGTTGAGTATGACGGTTATGCAGGATATGATGGTTGAGTTTGAAGGGTATGAAGGTTGGTTATGAAGGGTATGATGGTTGGGTATGAAGGTTGTGAAGGGTATGATGGTTGGGTGTGAGGGTTATGATGGTTGGGTATGAAGGTTATTATGGTTGGATATGATGGTTTAGAAGGTTATGATATTTGGGTATGAAGGGTATGAAGATTATGGAGGCTATGGTGGTTCGTTATGAGGTTATGAAGTTTTTGATGGTTGGGTATGAAGGGTATGAAGGTAATGAAGGTTGGGTATGAAGGTTATTATGGTTGGGTATGAGGTTATGAAGTTTATGATGGTTGGGTTTGAAGGTTATGAAGGTTATGATGGTTGGGTACGAAGGGTATGATGGTTGGGTATGAAGGTTATGAAGGTTAAAATGGTTGAGTATGAAAGTTGTGAA
>JABMDN010000545.1:2500-7500 GCA_017165825.1 Hepsetus odoe | reverse complement strand
TAGAGGCCGACGGTGAGGAACGTTTGTTTATTTGATGTTTAGTCCTGGTGGCCTAGTGGTTCGGGCGTTGACCTTGTGATCGGAGGATGGGGGTTCGAACCCCTTCCCGATAGGTTGCCCTGAGGTACCTTTGAGCGAGGTGCCGTCCCCGTCCCGCTCCTCCCTGCGATGGGCTGGCGACCTGTCCAGGGTGCATCCCCCGTCCTCGCCCTGTGTGCGCTGGGTTAGATGCCGGCACTCCCCTGCAACCCCATTTGGGGCAAGCGGCAGATAATGGATGGATGTTTAGTCCTTTAGAGGGCGACGGTGAGGAACGTTTGTTTATTTGATGTTTAGTCCTTTAGAGGGCGACGGTGAGGAACGTTTGTTTATTTGATGTTTAGTCCTTTAGAGGGCGACGGTGTGGAACTTTTGTTTATTTGATGTTTAGACCTTTAGAGGGCGACGGTGAGGAACGTTTGTTTATTTGATGTTTAGACCTTTAGAGGGCGACGGTGAGGAACGTTTGTTTGTTAGTTTGAATAGTTATAAGGGAAAGTTTCCCCTTTGGGCTAGAACCTGACATTCCCTCTCCTGGTTTTGTGCACAGAAAGCGGAGATTGCGGTGGCCCCTTTAACCATCACGCTGGTCCGGGAGGAGGTCATAGACTTCTCCAAGCCCTTCATGAGTCTTGGCATCTCCATCATGATCAAGAAACCCCAGAAGTCCAAGCCAGGTGTGTTCTCCTTCCTGGACCCGCTGGCATATGAGATCTGGATGTGCATCGTGTTCGCCTACATCGGCGTGAGCGTGGTGCTCTTCCTGGTCAGTCGCTTCAGCCCGTACGAGTGGCATACGGAGGAACCCGAGGAGGGATCGGACTCTCCTCCGGCCGACCAGCCCCCCAACGAGTTCGGGATTTTCAACAGCCTCTGGTTCTCCCTCGGAGCCTTCATGCAGCAGGGCTGTGACTTCACACCCAGGTAAGTTGTTCCTTACTACCATCAGAACCTTCCGGATCTTCAGAAAAGACCCAGAAAAGTGTTTATGGTCTGTTTGTAGTGAATTTAAGTTGGACTGTGATGTTTGCAGTGTATTTACAGCCAGATTGTGTATTTGAAATGAGTTTGCAATGTTTATGCAGTGAGTTTACAGTGTGTTTGGAGTGAGTTTACAGTGTTTTTGCAGTGTGTTCAATGTGTTTTTGCAGTGTGTTTGCAGTGTGTTTACAGTGAGCTTGCAGTGTTTGCAGTGAGTTTACAGTGTGCTTGGAGTGAGTTTACAGTGTTTGCAGTGTTTTTGCAGTGTGCTTACAGTGTTTGCAGTGAGTTTACAGTGTGCTTGGAGTGAGTTTACAGTGTTTGCAGTTTTTTTTTCTCAATGTGTTTGCAGTGATTTTACAGTGTTCGCAGTGACCTTACGGTGTGTTTGCAGTGAGTTTACAGCGCATTTGCAGTGGGTTTACAGTGTGTTTACAGTGAGTTTACAGTGTTTACAGTGTGTTTGCAGTGAGTTTAGTGTGTTCACAGTGAGTTTACAGTGTGTTCACAGTGAGTTCACAGTGAGTTTACAGTGAGTTTACAGTGTGTTTGCAGTGTGTTCACAGTGAGTTTACAGTGTGTTTGCAGTGAGTTTACAGTGTGTTTTGCGGTGTGATTGCAGTGTGTTTTGCAGTGTGATTACAGTGTGTTTTGCGGTGTGATTGCAGTGTGATTACAGTGTGTTTTGCAGTGTGATTACAGTGTGTTTTGCAGTCTGATAGCAGTGTGATTACAGTGTGTTTTGCAGTCTGATAGCAGTGTGATTACAGTATGTTTGCAGTGTGATTACGGTGTGTTTTGCAGTGTGTTTGCATTGTGATTACCACTGTTTTGCAGTGTGATTACCGTGTGTTTGCAGTGTGATTAGTGTGTTTTGCAGTGTGATTGCAGTGTGTTTGCAGTGTGATTACCGTGTTTTTGCAGTGTGATTAGTGTGTTTTGCAGTGTGATTACAGTGTGTTTGCAGTGTGATTAGTGTGTTTTGCAGTGTGTTTGCAGTGTGATTACAGTGTGTTTTGCAGTGTGATTGTAGTTTGTTTACAGTGAGTTTAAGCAGAAATATGTACAGCGTCTCTGCTTGAATCAAACATGGCCACAAAACCGCACTTCATCTTTACAATATTCATGAGAAAGCGGCTCTTCATTATTGATGGGCTGAAGATGTGATGAAGATGAAGACGATGTGACGGAGTAAAAAATTCATGAGTGACGTACTTTCACTGACTTATGTAGAACTACATAAATATAATTTAATATAATATTATTCATATAATTTATTTCTGTTTTATTTTTCCATATTAATTATTTTATATTACCTACTTCTTGTGTGTTCCTTAATCTTAGAATCTTTTATATTGGAAATCGGGTATATTTTTTTATATTAAAAGGTGAGTTTTGGTGCTGTAGGTTAGTCACACACACACACACACACACACACACACACAGAACAGTTGTTCTGCTTTGACAATAGTATGTTTTAACACCTGTCTTCATCAATGTTTCATGCACTAGAATATACTAGTCTTGTGAAAACCCCACTAAGCAGAGTGGGGTGTGTGTGGGTGTGGGTGTGGGTGTGGGTGAGATAGAGAGAGAGACACTCTTCAGTCTCTTAAGCACAGATTGAGGAATCTTTATCTTTCAGTGACTGAGCTGTGTTTGTTTCTAATGTTTACAGATTAGGAAAGTACAGAGGATGACCAAATATTGGAAACACCACATAGAACACTCATCTGTCTTTCTGTCTGTCTTTCTATCTATATGGCATCTTACTATCTATATGTCTGTCTGTAAGTCTGTATTGCATTAATTTAATTTTAATGAATAGAATGAAATCACATCTGTGTAGAGGGAGTGCACTTATTTATACTTATTTATTTAAGTTGTGTGTGTGTGTCTGTGTGTGTGTGTGGTGGTAGTAAATGTGCCATTGTTGCTGTATTATCACCTGCGAACTCCCAGCATGCATTGCTGCGGGAGGCACATTGTGCTGATGATGTCATTTTGGGAGAGGCTGCAAGGTTTCGGTACCATCGTCCTTTAAAACACTTTATTTACAATAAAACCTTTAAAGGAGCAGTTTAGCATAAAACCACACTCCGCAGAGCCCGCCCCCTCCACAGAGCCACACCCCTTCCATAGAATGCAAAGTGTGTGTGTGTGTGTGTGTGTGTGTGTGTGTGTGTGTGTGTGTAACAACAGTGATATTTAGAGTTTCCTTGACTATATACACTTTGACATACCTGTCATTCTGCATTCATAGCACACACACTCTCTCTCACACTCTCGCTCTCTCTTTCTCTCTCTCTCTCTCACACTCGCTCTTGCTCGCTCACACACACACACACACACAAACACACACACACACACACACACACACACACACACACACACAAAGGCAGCAAGAGAGAGGGTGAGAGACACAGAGAGAGACAGAGAGATGGGGAGGGGGCGTGGCTGCTGGGTGTCTAGTGTAATCAATATCATTGAGCAGCAGGCTGTTCCCCATTAGACTGAAGTGTGTGTGTGTGTGTGTGTGTGTGTGTGTGTGTGTGTGTACACGTGCGTGTGTGTGCTTGGTGAAACAGTATCGGTTTTTGCCACAGAGCAGAAATTAAGGTTCTGCTTCAGACGAACAGGAATGTGGGCTGACTCTAAGATGAGTCGATGGATGAGAGGAGCATTCTTAAGGGTCCTAAATGTCCAGAAATGCTACAGGAACTGTTTACATTGGGCTGATTTACATCTAGCCCAAGCCGTCTATAATTCTGTCCCCTGGAGTCTTCTACATTGAGCCAAAGGTATGGTTCAAAACTGCAATGGCTAAAACTCAGAGAGAGCCTCTTCTGCAAACACACCGCCGGTTCTGAAGTGTTTCACACGGCTGCAGTTGCTTGAGACGGGTTTATTCTAGGCTTTCCAGCATGTGACATTAATCTCTATCTCTCTCTGTCTCGCTGTGCGTCTCACAGGTCCCTCTCGGGTCGTATAGTAGGAGGTGTTTGGTGGTTCTTCACCCTGATCATCATCTCCTCCTACACTGCTAATCTGGCGGCGTTCCTCACTGTGGAGCGCATGGTGTCTCCTATAGAGAGTGCCGAGGACTTGGCCAAGCAGACGGAGATCGCCTACGGCACACTGGACGCTGGGTCCACCAAAGAGTTCTTCAGGGTGAGGGACAGAGCAGACGCACACACCTACATGGACGGGGAGGGGACACAGGGGGCGTGGCCATTAAAAAAGTCAAGGCCCTCACAGACAGCAGGGAGCCTAATGAACATAATAGAACATAATACACAGATACAAACAGAGAAAGAGGGATAGGGTGGGAGGAGAGAAGTAATAAAGGGGAGAGACAGAGAAAAAGAGAGGGAAAGATAGAGAGAGAGTAATGAGGAAAGAGGGCTAGAGAGAAAGAGAATGGATGAGTAAGGGAGAGAGAGTGTGGATGAAAGAAAGAAAAAGTGTGAGAAAGTTTAACTGAATGGGAGAGAAGAGAGTAATATATATACACACACACTCACACACACACTCACACACACACTCACACACACACTCACACACACACTCACACACCCCTGCTGTTGAGGAATGAGGGAGCTGTTAAATATTTAAACCATGCAGAAACAGTGTGTGTACAGTTCCTGAAACCTAACTCGTTCCACACACACAAGATGGTGCTCCTGAGTCCAAAAGGAATGGGTTCCTGTGAAAATGACACAAATTTCTTTCTTCAGACTCACCAGTTTACCATTATGAGTTTTAAGTATGAGTTTTAACCAATCAGCACAAAGCAGCTGGAGCACCAGCCAGTAGTCAGAACACAAGCCAATCAGCTCTCAGTAGTCAGAACACAAGCCAATCAACACTCAGTAGTCAGAACACAGGCCAATCAGCTCTCAGTAGTCAGAACACAGGCCAATCAGCTCTTAGTAGTCGGAGCACCAATCAGCTCTCAGTAATGTGAGCACCAGTGAGCT
>JABMDN010000542.1:0-33173 GCA_017165825.1 Hepsetus odoe | reverse complement strand
TTTCATTAAACCCTGATTTTCCAGCGAGTCGACCCAAACGCTCGGCCCAATCAATAAATCAATCCTTCCGAATGTGTCCATGGAGATGCGACAGCCGTGCAATGGACTAAACGTCCTAATAAGACCATCACGGACAACGGGCCGCCTGTCAATCAAGCTGGATCTGACATGTCATCTAGAAACGGAATCCGAATATTTGCAACGTTTAATTCCTAACCGGGACCAATCCCAGAATGAATATCCAGAATAATATTCGAACCAACGGAATGATATCAAGAATGTTATTTAACTTTCTGTTTGCTTTAATATCCAGAATGAATTTCTAAAAAAGAACGTCCAGAATTAAATCCTTAAATAATGAATACGCAGAATACATTTCTAATAAAATTAATACCTAGAGTGAAGGTCTATGAAAAATGAATTACCAGATCTATAATTTAAAAAAAGCCAGAATTAATTTCCAATAAAATTAATATGTGCAATAAATGTAATCAATATTTGAATAATATTTAGATGATAATAATGAAGTGGGTGTGTAAAGCTTTATTCACACATTCATACAGCTAATGTTTTAAACACACACACACACACACACACACACACACACACACACACACACACANCACACACACACACACACACACACACACACACACACACACACACACACACACACACACCTCTTTGAAATATCTGCAGAGATGCCAGGTGTGTCTGGAGGTGTATGTGTGGGGGGTGCATTACCTTTTCTTCTTTTATCAGCAGAAGGAGGGCATTGAGGGCTGAACAAACAGTGCACACACACACACACCCACACACACACACACACACACACACACACACACACACACACACACACNTCAAGCTGCTACACACACACACACACACACACACACACACACACACACACACACACATGCACGAATGGGCCTCTTAAAGATGAACTACACCAATTTCCAAAATTCCTGCATAATTTAGTGGTTAACGTTTCAACAGTCGTTTAAAGTGGTTCTGGTGAGTCAGAACCTTAGACTTTTGCTTTTCTTTTTTCTTTTTCTTTTCTTTTCTTTTCCTCTCTTTCTCTATTTTTTTTTTTTTCTCTCTCACTTTGTCCCTATCTTTTCCACTCATTGTTCCCTGCACCCCCCCCCTTTTATTTAATCACCTGCAGAGAAACATCTACTCTTCCGGGCTGGTTCTTGAAGGTGCCTGGTCGGTTCTTTGGTTCTGTATTTATGGCCAGACTTTATTATTTGGTGCAGGTTTTGGGTCTTTTCTCGCAGAGGGGTGAGGCTGTTTGCCCACTTACAAGTGGGTACCATGGTTGGCAGTCCACTGTGACATTCCAAAGGGTGGCACCTTCACACTGTCCTGACGTCACTGAGCCGTGTGTGTGTGTGTGTGTGTGTGTGTGTGTGTGTTCGGTTGCTGCTGCTTTGTGTCAACAGCTCACTTTATACTTTATGGTCACAGCTTCCAGAAAACTGGTTTGCGTCACATGATGTTAACGATGGAGGTCAGTGGACTGGCCAGACTGGTTCTGGTACCATATGCCGGGCTAGGAGAGGCAACAGTTCAGTTCTGTTTTGAAGACGCCGCCTCCTGGGGAGCTTATGGTCTGGAATGGAGGCAAACTACCTGGAAGTCAGTCCTACCTGGATCTCCTGTCCTCGGCCAAACGGGCCAACCCTCAACAGCAGGTCTTGGTGAATGACCAACTCCTGCTAATTGTTGCTCTACCACCTGTTCTGAGCAAAGCCCTTAACCCGAGTGTCTCCAGGGGGGACCGTCCCTGTCATCAGGAACTGGAACCCGCTCTGGATGAGGGCGTCTGCTCAAAGCCCTAAATGTAAATCACATGTAAAAATGTTCGCTTGTTCTAGTTTAACGTTCAGTCACAGTAAGAGACACTGATGTTACAGTTCAGAACTTAACCACTGATGACCATCAACACTCTTCAGCTCTGGTGCTGAAGCTAGTTTGCAAGAACCTTTGCAGTTTTTTATTGGTCTTCAGTTCTTTCAGCGACTTTCAGACGCCCTGGTCCAGGCCTTGTTTTTCTCTTCGTGTCTCTGTAGGCGAACAGTACTGGAGATAACAGGCAGCCCCCCCAGTTCTCACTGGGAACTGTTCAGTGGGACTAAAGTCATGCTTGTGTTCTTCAGATTTTTGCTCTCCAGCGGCTGGTTGGAGTACTTGCACCCATTTGTCCATTTGACAACTTGTTTTTTGGACAGCCTGGGTTTCTGGTTCTCAGTCCACCCCGGTGTCTTCTCTTTAAACAGTCATCCATCAGTATTTCTTCAGCGAATCTCTCCATCGACTGCTCACATGTCAACTGTATTTATTGACTGAATTTATTTTAATCCGCTTTTCCTTCTTTCCGCAGTGGCCGATGCCATGAAACTAAATCCGCAGCAAGCTCCGTTATATGTAAGTATGCAATTTCTTCTCTTCTGCTCACTTTTTCGAGTTGGAGGAACGCTCAGAGACAACGTGGTTTTCTTTATAGAGCACTTTTTTTTTTTTTTTTTTTAAGGAGGGTGAAACGGTTGCACTTTGAGCTCGTGTGTGTTTTGTGAAGGATGGCGCAGACAGTGGGCACGTTCTTTTGTGTAGCATCTGCAACGTTTCGGGACGGGGCCCCATAAATGGAAGGTCGTGGGTTCAGTTCCCTGAGCAGTAGGTTACCCTGAGGTAACCTAGATCAAGGTACCATCCCCATCACTGCTTCTCGGGCACTGGCTGTGTGTGTGGGTTAAATACAGAGGATGTGTTTCGTTGTGGTTCACTGAATGCTGAGCAGTCACTTTCACTTTCACTTAGTTTTTGTCATCAAGGATACAGGTGACCAGTCTTAAGTAGACCAGATCATGTTACTGTCGAGTCATGCTTTAATGATGGTCTGCCGTGGTTGGTGTGCAGGACCTGAAGGTTGAAGGTTTGAGTGTCGAAGCTAAAGTCTGGCACTGAGGGAAGGGAGGCGACGTGGAGATGATTATTGGTGTCGGATGAGGAGTCTAGCCTTAAAGAAGGGGTTTGTTGTGTTGGGAGAGGCTGATGTGAGGTTGATGAGAAGAGTTGTGGTGGTTGGTGATTGAGGTGTCAAGGGGAGAATCTGGGTGTTGTAGGTAGAGCTGTGAAAGACTCTGGGTAGAGTCTTTCATCAGGGTAAGAGTCTGCTGTCTGCAGGAGAAGAATTTTGAAAAAGGAGTCTGGGTTCTGGAGAAAGAGCCTGGGTGTCAGGATGTTGAGGAAGGAGTCAAGATGCTGAAGGAAGAGTAAGGGTGTCCGGGATAGAGGATTGGTCTTTGGAGAAGAACCAGGTGTTGAGGGAAAAGTTAGTATTGGGGTGTGCAAGGTTGAGCTTGGTAGATGAAGGGAGAGTCTGAGGAGGTTGAGGAGAAGTCTGGTGTTGACTGGAGAGGACGAGGTGTCTGGGGAAGAGTCGGGGTGTTTGAGAGGTTGTCAAGGATCGTGTCTGTGGAAGAGGCTACTGTTTCCAGGGAAGAGCCCGATATTTGGAGAAGCATTGAGGGAAGAACCTGGTGTTTAGGGAAGAGTTGGCGTCTCTTGGGTTTTGGGCTGGTGTTTGGCCAAGAGTCAAGGGAGTAGCTGTGTTTTTGTTCGACCATTGAGAGAAGAGCTGGGTGTCTGAGGGGTTTGGGCATGAGTTAAGGGAAGGGATTAGTGTTTTGGGGAAGAGCCCAAGAACCTGGTATTTAGGGTCTACTTTTCAAGCCTTGCCAGTGATGGTGAGGTTGGTGCCAGGAAATAAGGTCTGGTGTTTGATCACCTAGCTGTGGAAAGTGTGTGTGGGGTTCCAGCTGTAAGGTGTAGCCTGCTGCTTTGTAAAACGATCAGTTCACAGAAGGAACAGAGCAGCCGAAAAACAAAACCCACACCGCGTCATCAGCGGCGTTCATCACCTCGTTACCTGATTTTAAAGTGGAGCAGGGTCGTTACCCAGACATTGATTCATTGCTTCAGCCTGGCTGCCGGGTGTGAGCTGTTTCTGTTGGGTTCATTGGGCCAAATTACAAACTGTGTGTTCATCAGGGAGCAGTTTCTGAAAACCAAGCACACTACCTTCACAGCTGCCATGTCAGTACCATGCTACCATGTCTCTTCTGAGCTGAGAACGATCCACCCGTCCAAAAATATCTGGACACCAGCCGGTCCTGTGGTCAGAAAGTGAGCAGTGATGAACGGAGTGGATGATGATGATGATGGAGGACAGTCTGTTCCTGTTCACCTGGACATGGAGATAGGTGTTTCTAATAAAGTGGCCAGACAGTGGAAGCTCATGGTTGGTGTGTCTATTAAAGTGGCCCTTGTGAGCCAGCTTGGTTATAATACTGAACAAGAACTGTGATCATTCGAAGGTTTTTCACACTTCTTCACTGTGTTTCGGTGCAGGATGGATTGTGGGTAATGTAGTTTGTCTCCCAGTGTGTTTGGACAGAGTGTGTTATTCAAGGGTCCACCTGCTGGGTGGTCTCCCTCATGACTCTCTTTATATTTTTGACCTCCTCCAGCACCTGCTCTCCAAGTTGGGCTGCTGGCGTCTAAAAGTGTCCCGCGGCTTTATCAGCATGTAGATTTTAGGTCTGGCTCTGGGGGGTCGCTTTCTATGTACACGCTTCTCCGTTTCCACCACAACGAAACCTGAGGACCAATGTCTCATCTGGCACGTCCTCGGGTGATCTTCAGTCCAGCCAGCTGTTTCTGCTGGTTACTTGATGTGCGTTCCTTCAACGCCCTGCTCCCCATCCACCAATAGCAGGACGGTTTGAAGCACCAAAATTAATTCGTTATTTATTTATTTATTTATTTATTTTTTCAAATAAATTGCACATTTTTGTTGCAAAAGATATAATTTATAGTTCGTCTTAATGCTTTGCTGCATGATTATTTTCCAAACGCCAGTTTCTGTTGGAGTTCATCAGGCTGTGACTGGTGTGTGCGAATGATTCTGCTGAATGTGGCGGATTTGTGATGTCACAAAATCCACAGTTTGGCCGTTGCAGCTTTGTTTCCAAATCTAAGTCATATGGACGAGGAAGTGGCGCTTTAACGGCGGGGTGGGCGTGGCCTTCACGATCAGAAGGTCCCAAAGAGAGTCTGGAAAAAGTCAGACCTTCTCCAACACCCGGCTTCGGAGCGCTGTGTGTGACGGAGGGGTTTAAGACTAAACTTGTTGGAAAGACTTTGAGCTTCAGCACAGGCTGACATGGTGTGTTGCGTAAAACCACACACACACACAAAAAGACGAGTGCAGAAACCCCATGGTTGTGACAGAGTGGTCTGTTGTCATTTATCCATTGGGGGAGGGGTTATTTGACAACTGCAAAACAAACTAAACCGTAATTAGCTTGCCCCTCCCCTCTTAATTACAGAGTCGTGTGTGTGTGTGTGTGTGTGTGTGTGTGTGTGTGTTTAAGCAGCTGTGTGCTGAAACAGGTGCTGTATCTTTATAGCCAGGTGTTGATGTGTGTGTGTGTGTGTGTGTGTGTGTGTGGTGGGGTTATTTATTGTGCAGTGTGGAAGAGAGGTGAATGAAAAGACAGGCGGTGGAGCTGGAGGTGTCCGAGTTAAAGATGCTGAAATTTGCATCAGCAGGGACGAGGAGGACAGGATTAAGGGATTAAGGAGGACAGGGTTTGGAGACAAAGTGAGAGAAGTGAGGCTGTGACGGTTTGGACATGTCCAGAGAAGAACTGAGGAGTACATCAGGAGAAGGATGTTGAAGATGCCTGGAAAGAGTAGGAGAGGAAGGACAAAGAGGAGATTATGGAGGTGGTGAGAGAGGACGTGCAGGCGTGAAAGAGGAAGAGTCAGATCCAGAGGACAGGAAGAGATGGGGACAGATGGTCTGCTGAGAAAACGAATCAGTTATGAGGTTATTTTCGACTCACTGTGGTGATGAAGAAGGATCTGTAGGTCCTGTGTAGTGGCGTGAAAGTGAAAGTGAAGGTGACTTAGTCATTGTGAACCATAACCAAGCACATCCTCTGTATTTAACACCCACACCGTCCAGCAGGGGGCAGATATATCCAGCACCCGGGCAGCGGTGCAGTCTGGGATTCGAACCCACGTCCTTCTTATTGTAGGGCCTCGTTCCTGAATACTTCATCTTCCACTGAATGAACACTCAAAGAACGCTCTTTAAAAAGTGTCTGTTTAATATGCCCCGCCCACTTTAATCAGATACTGTGGGGTGTGCGTGTGTGTTCTGTAGGGTGAGTGTGTGTTGACGGTCCAGCTGAATGAGGAGGAGTGTGTGGAGGATGAGGAAGATGTGGAATTTTATCTGCTGTTCGCTGGAACAACCCAGAGGCACCTGACCACCACTCTGAGGGTCAGCCATGTTACACTGCAGGCTGTGTGTCCAGGTCAGTAGCTCACACACACACACACACACACACACTCACGATATACATTTTATTTTTTCAAAAGGAAATTTCAGATTCAGTTTTAAACATTTGTTTTTCTGAGCCGCTTGTCCTGATCAGGGTGGGCGGTGCTGGAGTCTCTCCCAGCTCGCAGGACAAAAGGTGGGGACACCCTGGACAGTCCTGTCCTTTGCAGGACAGACACACAGACAAACAAATACACACTCACACAGGGGGACAGTTCAGCATCTCCAGTCCACCTGGTGTGTGGGTCTTTGGACGTTGGAGGAAACACAGACAGACACGGAGACAACATGTCCACTCCACACGAAAAGGACCCGGACCGTCCCGCCAGGAATCAAATGCAGGACCTTCTCGCTGTGAGGAGCCGGTGCCACCCACTGCGCCACTGTGCTGCATGAACATTTCTAGATGAATATAAAACAAATTTCATTTTATTGCGAAAGTGAAAGTCTGAAGTCCAGCCTTGAGAAGAGTGATCAGTGGTGATGCAGGGTCTGTTGTCTTGGTACCAGGACACCCGTAGATTTTTAATACCAGATTTTTAAGGACCAGAACACACTCAACTTTTAAACCTTTATGAAAGAGGATCTTTAATGCTCCTTTTAAGATGTAATAAATTTATTAATTAACCTAAAAAACATCTGCACATCTTGATGCTCGGTGTGCTCTGATTGGCTGGCGCGTTGAACACGAACACAAACACACATGCTTGTAAAGTCAAGAATGTCACACTTCCACATGATTTTGGGTAAAAGTGTTGAGCTGATCATCAAAACCACCAGGACGGACCGGAGCCTCGATACCGGAGACGAATTGTTGCTTTCACTTGAGAGTTAGTCTCCAGCTCAGGCTGAAACCGAGCCCTAACCAGCCTGTAGGTAGGGCGGACAGGTAGGGTGGAGTTTAGGTAACACCTCATCAGAGACCAGGACCCACTGAAGTTTAAGAGACGAAAGAGAAGAGACGTGTCTTTATGAACTAAGCGGAGTCTGGGAGACGGGTTTTCTTTAATTATCATCATCAGATTAGATCCAAGATGGCGGCGCGGTAACACGCAATTTAACCTCCAAACACTGCTGGAGCTCAGGAATCATCCAGGATTCAGTCTTCCAGCGACTCTCCGAACAACGCTACGGGAGCTCGGCGTGCTGAGAAGACCAGGCCTTCAGTCCCCGAGATCGCCTGCTGAACCTGGCCGACTGAGAGGACATCAGAAGCGGTGTGAGAGGAAACAGAAACGCGGCAAGCGTGCTGGGGTCCGGGCTCAGCTCAAGGCTAATGCTAGCCGACCGGCTATCCCGTCCGTCCTCCTCGCCGATGTCCGCTCCCTGGATAATAAACTGGACTGTATACGACTCCAGCTGAACACCCAGCGTGAGTATAGAGACTGCTGTGTTTTTGTTTTTACGGAGACATGGCTCAGCGACAGCGTTCCGGACACCGCCATCCAGCTCGCCGGACTCTCCGCGTTTCGTGCGGACAGAAACTCCGCTCTGTCTGGGAAGACTCGCGGAGGGGGGCTGTGTGTTTATGTAAACACACAATGGTGTACAAACGCTGTGCTGGTCTCAGTACACTGCTCAACACTGCTGGAGGTGATAACAGTCAGGTGCAGACCGTTTTATTTGCCCAGGGAGTTCTCTACAGTGTTTATTTCGGCGGTATACATCCCACCCAGCGCTAGCGCTAACAGCGCTAATGCTAACAGCGCGCTGGCTGAACTTTATGGAATTATCAGCGGACTCCAAAACTACCACCCAGACGGATTATTTATTGTTGCCGGAGATTTCAACCATGCAAATCTCAGGTCAGTTCTCCCTAAATTCCATCAACATGTGAACTTTGCGACGAGGGGGGAAAACACGCTGGACTGTGTTTACACAAACCTGGCCGGCGCGTACAGAGCGGAGCCCCGCCCCCACCTCGGACACTCAGACCACATCTCTGTGCTGCTGATCCCAGCGTACAGACCCATCGTCAGGCGCGTGAGACCCACCCTGAAGCAAGTAAAGACCTGGCCCACAGGAGCCATCTCTGCTCTTCAGGACTGCTTCGAACGCACAGACTGGGACATGTTTAGGGAGGCTGCAACCTACGGTGACTCCATCGACCTGGAGGAGTACACAGCTTCAGTGACTGGCTACATCAGCAAGTGCATTGAGGATGTTACTGTCTCCAAGTTCATCATATCACGACCTAACCAGAAGCCATGGATGACCGCGGAGCTGCGCAGACTCCTGAGAATCCGGGACAAGGCCTTCAAGTCAGGGGACGAGGCCGCCCTAAGAAAAGCGAGGGCAAACCTGTCTCAGGCCATCAGAGCAGCAAAGCGTGCTCACGCAGAGAGAATCCATGGCCACTTCAAGAACACTGGTGACACGCGGCGCATGTGGCAGGGCATCCAGGCCCTCACCAACTACAGGACATCTCCACCTGCCTGTGACGGTGACCCCTCCCTCCCAGATGCGCTGAACCACTTCTACGCACGGTTTGATGCAGCGAACGACACGAGAATGAGGAAGACCACCCCTCCTCCGAACGACCAGATTCTCCGTCTGACCACAGCCGAGGTGAGAAGATCTCTTCTCAGAGTCAACCCACGGAAAGCTGCCGGTCCAGACAATATTCAAGGTCGTGTGCTCAGAGGATGTGCAGAACAGCTGGCAGTTGTTCTCACTGACATCTTCAACACCTCTCTGAGCACCACTGTTGTTCCAAGGTGCTTCAAGACCACCAGCATCATTCCAGTGCCTAAGAAACCATCCATCTCCTGCCTCAACGACTATGGAGACCCCAGTCAGTCAGGATCAGTAGCAGCACCTCCAACACCATCACACTGAGCACAGGAGCCCCCCAGGGCTGTGTGCTCAGCCCACTGCTGTTCACACTGATGACCCACGACTGTGCAGCCAAGCACAGCTCGAACCACATCATCAAATTCGCTGATGATACAACCGTGGTGGGTCTGATCAGCGGTGGAGACGAGGCAGCTTACAGAGAGGAGATACAGGAGCTGACGGACTGGTGCAGAACCAACAACCTGTCTCTGAACGTCGACAAGACTAAAGAGATGGTTGTTGACTTCAGGAGATCACGTCGGGACCACACTCCACTTATCATCAACACCTCACCTGTGGAGATGGTCCAGAGCACCAAGTTTCTTGGTGTTCACATCACTGACAACCTCAGGTGGTCCCTCAACACCAGCTCCATCACAAAGAAAGCCCAGCAGCGCCTCTACTTCCTGCGCAGACTGAGGAAAGCCCATCTCCCACCTTCCATCCTCACCATCTTCTACAGAGGAACCATTGAGAGCATCCTGAGCGGCTGCATTACTGCCTGGTACGGGAACTGCAACGTCTTAGACCGCAAGTCCCTGAAACGGGTAGTGAGAACAGCTGAGAAGATCATTGGGGTCTCTCTGCCCTCTGTACAGGACATCTTCACCACTCGCTGCATCCGCAAAGCAACCAGCATTGTGGATGATCCCTCCCACCCGTCCCACACTCTCTTCTCCCTCCTGCCATCCGGGAAAAGGTTCCACAGCATACGGGCCTCCACTTCCAGGATGGGAAATAGTTTCTTCCCCCTGAACATCAGACTCTTGAACTCTTAAACCGCCAATGTCTACCCAGTCCACCATTTTCATCTTGTATTTATTTATTTATCTCATGTTGCACTCTGCACTTTATCATAAACACTGCTCCACTGTAATCTACCTGGGCTGCTTTGTTCTACAACACTGCAGCCCTCTACGGACGAATGTACTGTCTGTCGTGCCGTCTGTTGTTGTCTGTCTTGTCGCACTTGTTTCCCTGTTTTGTGTATTATGTTGTGTCTCATGTCTTATGTTGTCTCGTGTCTTGTGTGTAGCACCAGGGTCCTGGAGGAACGTTATTTCGTTTCACTGTGTTCTGTGTATATGGCTGAAATGACAATAAAATCCTACTTGACTTAATTGAGAAAAATATCACATTTTTTAGGTCACACGCTGGGAAAGCACTAGGTTTGGGCTCGGAGAGTCCTCAGGTTGGCGGCCCAACACCCTCTGTCCCAACCAGAGATGGGACGGGTTGGGCTCGGTGCCCTTTCACTGTTTGTTCTGCAGAAGCTGAATCACATTTTCTAAACTTCACAAATAATAGTGTTAATAATGAAGTGAAAGTGACAAACCCTTGTCATTGCGAGGTCACAGCACAGCACTCAGTGAACCACAACGAAGTTGGACCTCTTTATTTAACCCATGCACTCAAACACCGTGCAGCAGTGGGCAGCTGTTGAAAGCGCCTGGGGAGCAGTGACGGGGACGGTACGTTGCTCAAGGGTACCTCAGGGCAACCTACTGGTGAGGGAATCGAACCCACAATCTTCTGATGCGGGAGACTCCCTCACCACTAGACCAGCGCTGCCCCTAATAATGTTATTAATGCTAAATACTAAAACTACTAATATTAATAAGAAGAAGCAGAAGCTGACGATGCAGTGTTCTAACAGCATAGTTGTAAAAAAACTACAATGTTTTATTTTTTAATTGAATCAGTTATTAATTCCTTAACGTTTTATATTATTTATGTATTTTATGATAGAATGATAGTAATGTACTTTACTGTGTGGTTCTAGATAAGTGTGTTGGACAGTGTCAGAAACCTGTTGAGATTGATGGGTCACCTGCTCCCTAAAACTAAAGAGGCAAACGTTTGGCCCCTGGCTTCACGGCCTGGGCCCGGGCCCTCGGTTTGGGTCACTGGGTCGGGACGCCCTGGGTGTGGGTCTAAAGGTTCTAACGCACATCTTGACTGATCGATTACATTTGGTGTAAAAACAACTGGAACATTTCATTTTCAGCTGAGCTGTTCCTTTAAAGCCTGTGTGTGTGTGTGTGTGTGTGTGTGTGTGTGTGTGTGTGTGTGTGTGTGTGAGCTACATGTGGGCTGCTGGGAGATGAAATATGCTGCTGAAGAAGCAGAAAGTGTGTGTTGGGATCAGTGTGATGTTACTGGCAGGACCGTCCGGGACACTCAGCAGAATTAAAGCCTGTTCCTCTCCCTCAGCACATTTCGCACCAGTGTACCCGTCCCGCGGGACATCAAACGGTTCTTAATGCAGGAACGTTTCACGGTAATTATATCCGTCTCGGCCTGGCTGCTGACAGCCCGTCCTCGGGTGTTTGTCTTCAGTCTGTGTCTTTGTCTGCAAAGCTGAGGGGGGAACAAGCTCCTCTGGGGCTCTTCCTTACGAATCGACAGCGTCTGTAATGTCCAGCATTTCAGACTCGCTCAGGAACGAACAAAAACTGAACGATCCAACTGTATCCGATAAAGGTGCATTAAAAATGGGAAACGTAGGCATTCTCAGAGGTTTGGTGTAAAAAGTGCAGAATGAAACATTACCGAGTTGATCCTGTCTGTTCGGACACGATTATGCTGCTGTAGAAGCCACAATTGTAGACCCTCATTCAGTTACAGCTTTTATGAATCATGGTGGAAACCTGAATATTAGGTTCCCTCGTCCGCTGGCAGAATCCCGATAATCGGAAGGTCGTGCGTTTGAGTCCTGCACCAGTAGGTTGCACTGAGGTTCCCTTGATCCAGGTACTGTCCCCATCATTGGTCCCTGGGGCTGGATATGTCTGCCCCCTGCTGGATGGTGTGCGTGTGTGTGTGTTTGGTTGTGGTTCACTGTGGTGCATGATGACTGATAAGTCACTTTCACTTTCAGTGCTGGGATCATTATACTCATTTATTTGTCCTAAAAGTCATTTTCCCCTTTAAGATGATCTTAAAACAGCTATATAGTAATAGTGCTATATTTTGTTTTTTAATTTAAACCACAAAGTATATTAAATAAAAGTATGTAATAAAAAAAAAAATATTGTTGAAACTTGTAGGAATTTATTACAGCTGTAAATCAATCGTGTTCTTGGATTATATTTTATGAATTGTTGTGCAGCTCCGTTTATTTCTTTTATGTAAATTAAAAGGACTGTCCTCTGTCCTCTGTCCCCCCAGCTCATGACCGCGGGGAGACGGTGCAGGTCACTCTGTGCCAGGCACGGCCAGGCGGCTCTGTGGATGCCGTGGCCGAGGACCGATTCCAGTTCGTCCAGGACCTCGCCCTGGACATGGCCCACTTCTTGATGAGCGCGTCGGGCCGACGGGACGGCCTAGAGGGGGCGCTGCTGCTGGACGAGTGTCAGATCCCGCTGCAGGAGTGTGAGCGGCTGGACGAGACACTGGCCCTCGCTCTCAGACACATACCACTGCCGCCGGGCTGGAGTGTCCTCGGAACAGACATAAACACACACTCCTGTACAGGTACGGGCCGACCATGATTACTGTGTGTGTGTGTGTGTGTGTGTGTGTGTGTGTGTGTGTTTACTAGTTTAGCCTAGTCATCCATGGTTCAGAGTAACGGCGAGTGTGGAAGAGAGGAGGAGAAGAAGAGAGTGCAGACAGGTTGGAATGAGTGGAGAAGAGTGACAGGAGTGATCTGTGACAGACGGGGACCAGCAAGAGTGAAAGGGAAAGTTTACAGGGTGGTAGTGAAACCAGCTATACTGTACGGGTTGGAAACGGTAATGAGACCAGCTATGTTATACGGGTTGGAGACTGTGATGAAAAGACCGGAAGGGGAGCTGGAGGTGTTAGAGTTGAGGACAGAATTAGAAATGGGAGGGACAGCTCAGGTTGGGTGGTTTGAAAACAAAGTCAAAGATGTGAGACTGTGCTGGTGTGGACGTGTCCAGAGGAGAGACGAGGAGTGTATCAGGAGAAGGATGTTGGTGGAGCTGCCAGGAAAGAGGAGAAGAAGGATAAAGAGGAGATTTATGGACGGGGGGACAGTGGTGGAGGACAGGCAGAAACGGGTGATCTGCTGTGGCCCCTGAACGGGAGCAGCCGTAAGACAGAGACGAAGATTATGGACGCTGTGCTCCAGGCTCGGAAGGTCGTGGAGTCGAACCCGGAGCAGTTCATCCTGAGGAGGAGCTGAAATACTGCTCAGCCCCAGTGAGGTTTCTCAATCCTCACTTCAGCCCGTTATCCGCCGCCGTGCGTCCCGTTCTCTTCCTGCTTTACACTCCGCCGCCCGGGTCAGCGAAACGGGCCGGACCGGCGGGGCAGAACTTCCAGAAGGAAACATTCCCACCCAGTTAAACGGCCCTTTTTTGGCTCAATCTTTCTCGGGAAAGCAGTTCTGGAGCTTCTTATCACTGTCGCAAAAAAAACAAAAAACATGTTCTTGACCTGAAGGGAAACCGACCTTTCTGACCTTGTTGTTTTGATTCATCATATTTCCTTTAAAAGACTTGCTGTTCTGGTTTCCCATGATCTTTCTCTTTAATTAAAGTGTTTTGAAAGTGAAAAAAGTGAAAGTGAAAGGGACAACCTGTGTCATTGCGAGGTCACAGCACTGCACACCATGAACCACAACGAAACTGGACCTCTGCTTTTAACCCATGCACACAAACACCGTGTAGCAGTGGGCAGCTATTGAAAGCACCCGGGGAGCAGTGACGGGGACGGTACCTTGCTCAGGGGTACCTCAGGGCAACCTACTTTTTGAGGGAATCGAACCCCCAATCTTCCGATGCGGGGCGACTCCCTCACCACTAGAACACCGCTGCCCTTTTTTGCCTCTTAAATGCTTTTTGGTTATGATGTTTCACCACCTCCTTTTTTCATGGTCCTCCCTCTCCCCCATCACTCAGTGGAACTGTCCTCTCTCTCTGGGTGTGTAGGGTGGTCCTCCCTCTCCCCCATCACTCAGTAGAACTGTCCTCTCTCTGGTGTGGGTGCAGAGTGGTGGCTGGGTGGGGACGTGATGTTTTTATTCAGACGTCCCCGGTCTGGTGAGGAGTGTCCCGTCCAGTCCCACCCTGTCCACTAGGTAAAGCGAGCTGCGTGTGGGTTCGGTGGGGGAGGAATAAAAAGCTCGCTGTGGAAAGAAAATGGTAATCAGATCCCGTAAAACTAAACAAACGATTAAATCGCGATCAGCAGAAACGCTGGAGCTGATTGCAGGGAGAAGAAAAAGCCAAACAGCACCTTTGGGACGACTTTGTAAACAGGCTTAAATACCTCTGGACTCTGGGGCAGCTGGGCAGCGACTGGGAGGGACGGGAGTGTTGGCGAGCTCGTCTGTGTCCTGTGAAGGTTTATTAACCAGCGAATAAATGAGTGAGTTTATTACCTGCTCTTCAAACCAAAGCCTGCAACACCAAACTGAGCGGTCCAGAGACGCAGCTGCTCTCCTCCAGCCTCGTGTGGTCCTCCATACCCACCGGCGCTAGGTTGGACAAGCATGACAGGACGCTGTGAACATGAGAGGTCCTGCTGTTTTAACCATGTGACTCATTTCTTGGTTTGCGGAATAGTTTATTTGCTAGATTTAACGTCGGGGGGATAAACTAAAGTAGGGTTTGTGTAAGAGTTTAGTCTTTTTCCCAACACGTTCCGTTTGTAGAGATTTGTGTACCAAAACTCTGTTTACATTTACATTTACGGCATTTAGCAGACGCTCTTCTCCAGAGAGACGTCCATGTCCTGAGTACAGGGACAGTCACCCCTGGAGACACTCAGGGTTCAGGGTCTCAGGGACCCAGTGGTGGTAGTGCTGGTGGTGGGATTGAACCTGGGACCTCTTGATCCACAGGTCCACAGACCAGTACCACCACTAGAGCACCAGCACCCTTTTTATTTATTTTTATTTGTGCAGGACAGGGTTCCTTCAGGATCAGGGCTGGGCTTCACTGCCTTTTGGTTCTGATCAGTCTGGGGGAGGGGGGAGGGGGAGGGGGATCTATAAAGGCTCCGTGTCCATTTTAATGTCTGTCGCAACGTCCGGCCAATAAAACCGCAATAAATAAAAAAGCGGTAGATAAAAACGTCTGTGTGCAGATTATACGCAGATAACACGTGCAGTGTGTTTCCTCTTTTATTTCCTTTATTTCGATGCACACTGTGTCCCTTTTGTCAGGCTGGAGACCCTGCCTCAGGGTTCCATCTGCCCGTTCTGCATTAAAACCGTGTGTGTGTGTGTGTGTGTGTGTGTGTTGGAAAATTAAATTCCTCTGCGAGTGTTGCAGGCCAGTGTCTCCTGGTGCCGCCACTGGAACCTTGCACCAGCGCTGGAGCCGGATCTGCCCCCACAGCGCCCCCTATCAGGGCGAAAAGCAAATGACCTCAATCAGCCTGAAACTTTTCCACAACCAGTTTTAACACTCGGAGCTCTGTTGCCATGGCAGCCATACCGTTTTTAACATACCGTTTCTAACTGCATAGTGTGTTTCTTTCACTTTTTAAAATGTTTTAATAAAGTATCTGGACGGCTCTTTTCCTATGAGGTGCATCCAGGTGTTCGCACAGAGCTTGTATCTCCACAGAAAAGCACTGATCCTGAGGCCCAGTGTTGCAGATCCTTTGTGAGAAACCGGCGTGGATCCAGCACCAGTGCCGGACCTCACTGATGCTTGTGTGCAATCAGTTTCGCACAGCAATGTTCGTGTGTCCCGTTCAGAAGATTAGATTCCGTCTGTGGTCTAACCCCAGAGACCCATCAGCAGCGTGCAGCCCTGTGAGTCGCTGTGACGGGCTGAACAGGGCGCTGAGGTGGGGTTTGGTTGAAGCCAGCGCTGAGTGGGTGTTTGTAGCTGATGGTTGGTCCTGCTGTCAAGTCGCGTCCATTTTATTTCTAAAGCCCTTCTTACAGCTGTCGTTTTCAAAAAGCCGTTTCACAGAACCTGTTCCGGGTCTCTCGTGAGGAACAGACGCTCTAAAAAGGAGGAAGAACCTCTGGAGGAACCGAGACTCGGAACCTATCCTCCTCTGGTCCACCAGATCTGCTGTGTTCAAACACACAAATCTGCTCCACCTTAATGAAGAGCAGGATGAGTGGATGGAGAGATGCTTTGGGGATGTTTAAAGAACAGGGTGACTTTTTATTTCTAGTGTTACGCTTGTGCAAAAATTTGAACACCCCAAGTTGAATGTAAAATGTTCATATCCACTGATCTGTTAAATACTGTGTGTGTGTGTGTGATCATTGTTCTTCACACCTGTATCTAATTTACTAAATTTACTGACTGTTCTCCCCTCACTCCACACCTCACTTCCTCTGCCACCTTTTTCTTCTCGTTTCGGGACGAGCCTCTGAATTCCCAGCAGCCTGATTAAGGGAGCGTTCCTGTTTCCCAGCCCCTTCGTTAACGGCTCCGGATAACAATCCCCTCACTGTCCCCCCTCCGTCCCTCCCTCTCTCCCTCTTTTAAACAGCCTCCCGTAATCCCTCACTGCGCCTGAAAACCTTTAAACAGCCAGTAAATGATTTATCGCTGCGTCTCCTGCAGGGGTGACCCACAATCCCTGATTTTAAAAAGCCCTTTTTTTGAACTTGGCCCTGATTGGTCCTGCTGTTTTTAGAAGGCGATGCAACTGCAGCTTATTTGCGGAGGCCTGTAGGAGGGCGGGGCTACACGTTATCAGACTTTGGCTGGACAAACTCCGGACTGTGAGTTTACCCCGTCCGGCCGTTCTCACTGGACATGTGTTCCATATGGAAGGACAGGAGCTGTTAGCTGTGCGCAGCAGTGCTGGAGTGACTGTGAGTGAACTTTTACGGATTCACGTTGATCATCCGGGTCTTTCATGGCGTTTTTAAAAAGATTCAAAGTTTCTGATTAAGTGAGTCTTAAAAGGATGCCGGACAGAGACGTCAGGCGTTCAGATCCGTCCTGTTCTGTCCTTTAAACCGCGTTTAATGGTGAACATGCCTGCTGTCCATACCGACCCGCTGGACTAACGGATCTGCTGGACCCGTGTGTGTGTGTGTGTGTGTGTGTGTGTGTGTGTGTGTGTGTGTTGTGCTTTGATTTGATCTTAGAAAAGTTGTTGAAGCGCTTGCTTCGATGGCAGACGTGCAGTAAAAGCGCCGTTACTTGCCGTGAGTAAAGACGTCGTGGAGGACGAGCTGAAAAGAAGAGACTCTGTGCTTCTGTGTGTATCTTCATTTTTATACATTTAGGTCTGAAACAAGTTATTAACATATCCCCCCCCCCCCCCCTCCCGTCTGTCTCTTTGATGGCGTGTCTCTCTGTCTGTCTGTGTGTCTCTGGTTTTCTCTGATGTTGTGGGTGAATGGCTAGACTTCATCCCATCACTGAATCTGATGAATTTTTCTGAATTAATATTTAATTCCTTATTTCTCTGCAGATCCAGGTCCCCACGAGACTTTGCTGCACTTTGCGGCGCGGCGCGGACTGCGGAGGGTGGCGCTGTTTCTCCTGCAGCAGCCGGGCGGACGGGACGCCCTGAGACACCCGAACAAGCAGGGACACACACCCGCTGGAGTGGCCCAGAAAAGGGGACACTCGCAACTGCAGCACCTGCTGTCAGAGTAAGTGCGCACACACACACACACGCACACACACGCACACACACACACACACACACACACACACACAAACTTGCACACGCGCACGCGCACACACACACACACACACACACACACACACAAACTTGCACACGCGCACGCACACACACACACACACACACACACACACACACAAACTTGCACACGCACGTGTGGTATGTGCTCAAACACAGGTTTGCTCACATGAACACATGAGCAAATGCACAGGTGCATACACACACACACACACACACTTGTGCACGCAGGGCTGTTTTGTCTCAGGTTTCTGAAGCTGGAGTTTAATCTGAAGTCATGTTGCTGTTTTTCTGTTGGTCTGTTTGTCATGGAATCCACCGGCCTTTCATTCAGTCAGAAAATGGGGAAATATTGGATGTCCCGTCTCTCTTTGGTTGGTCATGCTTCTCTCGCTTCGGGACGTACAGCTGTAGAAAACGGTCGTGGACTTTGCTCAGATCGGTGCGAGTGTGTCCGGGTCTGCCGGGACCTGCGCTCTGATACTGGAGCGGCGATACGGAGCCCAAGGTCAGAGTGTGTGGTTCTGTTTAAACACACCGCTCGACCGACCGCGGCAGGGTGTTTTTGTATCAGTGCCTGAAAACACAACCTAGAACAGTGGAACTACACCAAGCTTTTGGGCTGAAACTGAGCTTCATCCACTCGAATAAACCGGCCCTATTTATTATTTTTCCAAAACAGTGTCTGATGCTCTGAAAAAAGGGATTTGATTCCAAATTCTGCACGTTATTTACTCTATAGCACAGGGATAAGGCTCCTCTCCGGACTATGTGGCCCGGGGGGGGGGGGGTGTCCAGTATGAGGCCATTTTCACAGTATGATGAAGCTCTTACGGGACCGTGTCAAACAATGGGCCCACTTCACAATGTAGAGTATTTTTTTGTTTTGCGACACCAAACATTCGGTCCCGATTGCAGTACAGTGTGGTTTGAACAGCACTGACGTTCGGACGTTTTTACCGTTTGTATTTTTGGAGACTATAGTTTTGTGTCGATCCTTCTGGCCTGGTCATCCTCGTTTGGGTGTTCAGTCTGACCAACAGAAAACCCAGTTGAGTCGTGACCTGGGCGCCCCCCCGTCTTGCTCTGTTGAACAGACAGAACATCAGATGTTGTTGGCCGTCAGACTGGGTCACTGGAGTCCAGCATTTGTTTGTGTGTGTGTGTGTGTGTGTGTGTGTGTGTGTGTGTGTGTGTGTGTGTGTGTGTGTGTGTGTGTGTGTGTGTGTGTGTGTGTGAGGCCTGCTGCAGGCAGAGAAATATCTGCAGGGTTGACTGCACAGGAAATGGAGAGGCTATTGTATTACAGAGCAAAGAGTTTCACCAAAAAAAATCACCCCCCCCCCCATCCCCAAAACAAATTCCTGTATAAACGCCGATGTCTGTGCTGGTTTTGGCCTGAGTGTGTGTTTGATACACAACACTGCGCTAAAGTCGAGCACAAGCGTGTTAGACTGTGGATCTGGGTTTCTGACTTTTATAATACATCACTGTAAACAACAACAAACGTTCCAGTACAGCGCTGCATGGCATGAGAATAAACAGACACGGTTGGGATGTTATTCTGAAGTTTTGAAGATGAACACATGACTGATCTTGTCACATGGAACAAACACCGCATGCAGCCTTCAGAGATATCGTTGCTGGTGGTTAGCAGCACCATAGCTACCACCTGGGATAACATGGGGAATCTTAGCAACCACTTAGACTGCTGCTGCAGTCACCGACACCTGGAATACCTCAGAATCATCTAGCAACGCCTACGCAACCACCAAAGCTATTTTTACACCCTAGCAGCCACTCAGAAATAACAGAAACAACATGGGCTGTTATCAACACCCTAGCAACCACCTGGTCAGCAAGCAACACCTCTCAAATGTCTGGAATACCTCAACAATCGTCTAGCAAACACCTGAGATGCCATAGCAGACGCCTAGGAACACCCAAAGAACCATCTGGAAGAACACTAGGAAGCTGCGCACCAGAAACCACCGGGAACACCCACAAATCACCTAGCAACGCCCATACACACATTAGAAATATCACAGCAGACGGTTATCAATGTCCTAACAACCACCCAGCATGCCACTGCTGCAGCAAGAAACACCCCTGTCAGATACCTGGAATACCATAGCAACCGCCTCGGAAACAGTTGCAACTGTGTAGAACTGTAAATGAAAAAATATTGAGCCTTTCATTAATTTAAAATGTTTGCGTCTCTCAGATCTTTAAAACCTGTGTGTGTGTGTGTGTGTGTGTGTGGCCGTGTGTGTGTTGCATGCTGAGAAGCATGGCTGCCCCTCGCGTGTGTGTGTGTGTGTGTGTGTGTGTGTGTGTGTGTGTGTGTGTGTGCGCGCTGAATGGAGTGTTGAGAGAGGTGTGGTGCAGAAGGTGTGTTTCACATTCGTCCTCCTGTCCCTCTTTGTGTCTTCAGGTTGGAGACCGCAAGTCTCTTTTGAAACCAAAGCAGCCAGGTGTACCGTTTCCCAGGAGGCGGCGTTCCTCCACCACCGAAACTGAACGCTTACCGCTGTCGGTGGACAGCCGGACGGGCCAACGTCTCCGCCGGACCTACCCAGGCCCGCGTGGAGGCTCAGCGCTCATTCGGTCCCATCAGCAGGAAAGGTGACGCCCGTTCTTTTCCAGCCTTCCTGCGCAAACCACCGGATCTCAGCTTCTCATCTGCATCTTCTTGGGGCCCAGATCATGAAAATGTCTTTTTTTAAAATATAATTTCAATTTGATATATAAAGCTTGACTGTATCGCTCTCTCCTTCTAGTCCAAACCGTTCAGATCAGGAAAGTGTGCTACGATTCAGCCTGTTTTAGATTTAGTGTTTTTGTGATGTCACAGCCAACTCATTTACATATGTTGTTTTTCAAAACAGAGCTCTGTCTTACAGACAAAGCCAGATTTAACAGGCTGGTTATCCTGTAAATGATTCGGTGTACTTTGAAAAATAAAAAGCAATAAAGAAGTTAAAATAAAAATACAGGATCTTTAAGTGGGAATGTTCCTCATTCAGATTCCCAGTGACCCATTGTTTGTGCATCACACTTAAATGATGCTTAAAAATGAAAGGAGTAGTTTGACAAATTAGATGAGACGTGTCCAAATTTAGCTCAATCTAGAAAATCGGTCCTAGATATGGAGGAATCTGATCCCAGATCAGTCTGAAAAGCAGCCCTGCCGATCCAGATCAGTCTGAAAAGCAGCCCTGCCGATCCCAGATCAGTCTGAAAAGCAGCCCTGCCGATCCCAGATCAGTCTGAAAAGCAGCCCTGCCGATCCCAGTTCAGTCTCGACAGCAGCCCTGCCGATCCCAGATCAGTCTCGAAGCAGCCCTGCCGATCCCAGATCAGTCTGAAAAGCAGCCCTGCCGATCCCAGTTCAGTCTCGACAGCAGCCCTGCCGATCCCAGATCAGTCTCGACAATAGCCCTGCCGATCCCAGATCAGTCTCGACAGCAGCCCTGCCGATCCCAGATCAGTCTCGACAGCAGCCCTGCCGATCCCAGATCAGTCTGAAAAGCAGCCCTGCCGATCCCAGTTCAGTCTGAAAAGCAGCCCTGCCGATCCCAGTTCAGTCTCGACAGCAGCCCTGCCGATCCCAGTTCAGTCTCGACAGCAGCCCTGCCGATCCCAGATCAGTCTGGACAGCAGCCCTGCCGATCCCAGATCAGTCTGGGCAGCAGCCCTGCCGATCCCAGATCAGTTTGGGCAGCAGCCCTGCCGATCCCAGATCAGTCTGGACAGCAGCCTGGTGTTTGTCTGGAGTTTAGTTGATCTTTGTATCTGACCGTAAGTCCTACTGTGTCCTAAACCCCACCCACAAGTCTGATGCACCTTCATGAAGATCTGGAGGAGGATGATGCATCTTGTAGTTCCGGTTCTAGATTAAAGAAGCCTTAAACTGCCGAGACTCGATATAGTAGTTTATTTGACTGTTTAGTTCATTTTACTTATTTTATTTGAGAGATCTTTTTTTTTTTTGTTTTGTTTTTCACTCTTTGTGCCACTTGTGGATCTGCAGTTGTATCATCATCCCTCTAGAAGTTCTTCGGATTCTGAATCTGATCGACCACAGGTTGGTGGAGGTCGATGTTTTTGTTCTTTGAAGGAAAAAAAAAAAAGTTTCCCTTCAGCCGGTCCCGGCGCTGCTGTAAATCATTTCTTAATCGCGGTGCGGTTTATGTAGTTGTGTGAAGATTCTGTCACTTTAAGGGTCGCTGTGTGTGTGGCTTGTGTCGGCCGTGAGTCATCAGGCAGCTTTTTCTGTTTGCTTTGTGAGCTCCGAAACTGTAGGAGGTAGATATGGGTGACTAAAAACAGATCCCCCTCCCTTCTCTCGCTCTTTCTCTCGCTCTCTCACTCGCTCTCTGTCTGTCTGCATATCTGGGCTAATGTTTCATGTCCCGTTTACGAGTGCAGGACCCTTTTAACAATGTCCTTCTCGCTCTCTCTCTTCTCAGGGACTTTCTCTGATAGAGCAGAGACCCGTGTCACTGATCCTTCACAGAGATATCGGTGATGAATCTCATAAAGCCACCAGAACTTCCTGGCCAGGACCTTCCCTCCAGAGCGTGCATCAGGAAACCGAGAGAAGAAACGGCGAACTTCTGAACGGCACTGGGGGTCACGTCCAAGCCAGCGAGGTGGAGCTGCGTGACTTGGATTCTGGGAAGGTGACTGGTGTGGAGGGCGGCGAGGAGAGCGGGGCTTCCTGTGGAGAAGGGCAGCAGGAGGAAGCAGACACGGAGGTGCATGTAATCACTTCGGTGCAGGATAAGCACTTTTCAAACAAACTGTACAGTAAAAACCAATTTGGCAACCTGAAGGGGGCAGCTATGGGCCAGTCCCATGGGCTCCTCCCAGAAAACTCAGAAACTCAACACGGTGAGGAAAGCAGCAGGAGACGGGACTTACCAAAGGAAAAGGAAGGAGAGTCTAGCAGTGGGCAGGAAGCTGCAGGCTCGGGTGGACGGCAGCAAGACGCTTCAGAGGACGGTGACCTGAAGAACGGCGACGAGCAGACAGGCGGCTACTGTGGAGAAACGGAGATAAATTCTCAGAATTTCGACACCACCCAGGCACTGCTGGTTCAGGACAGTCCAAGCTTGAGCACAGAGTCGAGGATTTCAGTGGAAAGTGGGGAAATCATTGGCGAGGCAAAAACAGAGGACGGTTCCATTCACTCATGCGCTGATTTTGGGGTGGACTTAGAAGGAAATATCTCAGAAAGAAGTGAGGAATCTGTGCTCTGTACCCAAACTGGCGATGAGCTTGCTTGCAGTCCGGAGAAGGATTCAGGAAACCAAAGGAGCTATATAGAAGTGGAGAAGGACGGAGCTTCAGAAACTGATCTTTTCTTGGATTTGATAAGCTTGCGGCCCAATATGGCACCAGGACCCATCCACAACGTCCAGTCCCCTCTCACGGAGTGCCAAAAAGTGGAGGAATCGATGGTTGAAAGCGTCGAGCAACACCAACAAGTCCATCCAACCGCAGTTGCTCCAGCCACATCAGAGCAGGCGAAGAGTCCCGACTTGCCTCGAGAGTCCTTCACCGAAGCAGCGTTTTCTCATGGTGTCTCAAACGAAGGAGGCTGTGATGTAGTTTGTGGGTCGAACCACAAGGAGCAGCTGAAAGATTTCGTTGCTGAGGAAGGAAGCAGTGACACAGCTCTGCATCCTCAAATAGAAGGTGGGAAAATGGCTTCAGAAGAAGGTTCTCCAAGCCCTGAAACCCCTAAAGATCAGCCTGTGATGGTTTTATTACCAGTGTTGTCTGAAGGTCGAGAAGAAACATCATCTTTTGTTGAGGCAGCTGTGGAGGAAACATCAACAAGGGTAAGGGAGGTTGGGACACCCTCTGGTGAGGTTGAAGTTGGGGAAAAATTATCAGGGGACATTAAAAATGCCTCTTCTGATGAGCCTGGAGTAGAAGAAACTTTTTCACTAGCAGGTGAAGATGCATCTCCTTCTAATGAGCCTGGTGATTTTGGAACGGTATCAGGGGAAGTTAAAGATGCCTCTCTTGATGAGGCTGCGCTTGGGGCAACATTATCAGTTGACATTCGAGACACCTCTCCTTCTGAAGAGCCTCGAGTTGAAGCAACATCAACAGGAGGTGAAGATTCATGTCCTTCTAATGACCCTGGAGTTGCAGAAAATCTATCAGCAGACATTAAAAATGCCTCCCCTTCTGATGATCCTGAAGTTGGAGCAACATCAGGAAGAGGTGAAGATGCATCTACCTCGAATGAGGCTGGCATTGGAGACAAGTCGTCAGGAGGCATTAAAGACCCCTCTCCATCTGATGAGGCTGGAGTTTGGGCAACATCATCAACAGGAGATGAAGATGCTTCTCCTTCAGATCATCCTGAATTTACAGAAACATCATCAAGAAGAGATGAAGATGAATGTCCTTCAGCTGAGGCTGAAGACAGAGAAACATCTGGAGGAGTGGATAAAGATTCTTCTCGAGCACTTACCAAGGCACAGCATGAAACTGAACCAGTCATGGACACGGATAAAACCCAAGATCCAGAAATCCTGCCTGTAGGTCCATCTCATGAACTTCCTCCACAGCTCATGGAATCCACGTCTGAACCTGAGACTAAAAGTGCACCTGAAGCTAATTCCCACTGTCACCTTGAAGAATCCAGCGAGGAGAAGCTTACAAAGTTATCAGTGGGCGTGGAAGAACAGTCGGAAGTGATTGAGACTGAAACATCTCCACCTTCTGAACCCGTGTCCCAGGAAAGCAGCACTGGAGTACCTACTCACCCTCAGCCTGAGGCCTTTGGTGTGATTTCCAAGGACCTTGTTTCTCGAGCTCCAGTGGAGAGCGACAGTCGGCCTCCTGGATCAGACGAGACGGAGAAGTTTGAGAAGATTAATGAGGAGGCTGTGAGCTCAGATGCAACTGCACAAGTGTGTGATACGCTCTCACCATCTCCGTGTGGTCCTACATCCGAGGAAAACAACAGTGGAATATCCTTGGAGGTGTCGCTGCCTGGTTCTGCCTCCGCATGCAGTGGTTCCTCTCGGCCCAGCGACCCGGCGCTCAGTGCCTCCACCCGGTCTTTGGAGCTGACCCCTCCGGACAGGGACAGTGGCACAGTCCTGGGTTTGGACGGCAGCTCCCCTGTGGAAGTGGAAAGTGGTTCGTCCCATGACCTGCCACCTTCAGACACTGGCGGCAACCTTGGAGGTTTAGGTGAAAGCAGAAGCTTGAAGGAGGACAGAAATCCGACCGAGGAGGAATGTGGAGAGAAGGGGATTCTTCATGAGGAACAAGTGTCAGGTGAGGCGGCGCTCCTTCTTATCATTGCTGCTGCGATGCGCATGTAACTGTTTAATTATATCAGTGTTTAAATATTACAGGGGATCTTATTTGGGTTTAGTTTTAAAATTAAATACAAGCCATGCAAGAATTCTAAAAGTCATTCTAAGTAGTATTTCAGTAAGTTTTCTTATCACCCCTGATGGTTTCTTTGGAAATCGAACCTCAAAGGCATCGTAGTTTTTGCATTTTAGCTTTATTTATATATTCAGCTAGATTTAAGATCTGATCAGTTTCTATCAAAATTAAAGCTGAAATGCATCATGAAGGGCAGTTTATCCTTCAGTTGTAAATGAAATTGCTCAGACAGGTTCAAATGTGTCTCTGTGGAGGATGTGTACTTAATTACATTCTGAAAGTGAATTAAAGCATCAATGAGGTGCCAGAAGTTTTGCACGCGACTGTGTGGCCGGGCATGTGATCAGTGCTGTAAACACCACCGACATGTGCTGCTTCTAAAAGGAGCTGACCAGTTGTCATCCGGCGGCTGCTGCAGTTTTTCCGCCTGTTTCGCTGCTGTAATCGACACAGACCGTGAACGGATGTTCACAAACAGTCACCGCCATCAAGACCAACACCTCAGATTTACAGTTCAGACCCCCCTCTGGATTAAAGAGAAAATCCCTCTTTACTGGATTAATGTGGTGTTTATTCTAATATTAGTGTTTAAAACACAGAAAATCCCTCTTTACTGGATTAATGTGGTGTTTATTCTAATATTAGTGTTTAACACACAGAAAATCCCTCTTTTTTAAGGAAAGCTATTAAAACATGGAAAAAAGTGTACAGTTTCCATTCCCATTTGGTCGGGGATGCCCAAACAGCATAACGTGTGTGTGTATACGTGTGCGTGTGTGTGTGTGCGTGTGTGTGTGTGTGTATTGTGTGCTGTGTTTGCTGTAGCTGAAAGGCTTTTGTTTGGTGTGTTTGGTGTGGTCAGTAAATGTGTGTGTGGGAGGAGGTGAAGTCTATCGGGCTCGTCCATCGAGCACCGTGAATAGCAGCATTGTTTACACGTGTATATTTATCCGTACGGTACCATGCCATCAGGCGCTGCTGTGATGTCATCGCCCCTCTCTGGGGCTGAGAATGGAGCGGTTGAAAGGTCGGCTTCCGCCCGGCGCCGTTTCTGTTCACGCCGCAGGATTTCGGGGAGGCACGCCCCGTCCTTTCCTGCTGGGACGGCGAGGCTGGACTGCCTTCCAGCGGAAGACCGGTCGTCCCAGCCCACCCCTGATCTCTCCCCAGTCAGTCCTGTCCGTTTATTACCCTGAGCTTCTACCCCACCCGTGCCAACTGTAACTATCAGCAGGGGCTCAGTGTTTCTAATAGACACTGTATGACTGTTATCTAGAACTTAGTTCTAAAAAACGCAGCTGTAAAAAGCCGTAAACTACTTCTCCTGAGATTGATTGATTGTTTGTCCACCCACCTCTGGAGGATTACGTTTACATTACATGTGACATTTAGCAGATCCTCTTATCCAGAGTCACTTCATTACTCTACTCAGGGACAGTCCCCCCTGGAGACACTTGGGGTGGGGGGTCTTGCTTAGGAACCCAATGATGGTAAAGCTGGAGGTGGGATTCAAACCTGCGACCTCTTGGTCTGTAGGCCATTATCTTACCACTAGACCACGACCACCCTCTGACCAAGTTCTCAATGGGATTATGGTCTGGGGAGTTTCCTGGAAATTTAGACGCTTTGTTCCCCGAGACACTTAGTGATCACTTTGCTTTATGGCACGGAGCTCCATCGTGCTGGAACAGGCATCGTTCTTCACCAAACTGTTCTTGGATGGTTTCTCTCTGGGAATGATTTGGTTCCATTCTTTATTCATGGCTGCAGTTCAGCAGAACTGTGAGTGAGTCACTCCATTGGCTCCACACATGAATGCTCTCAGGACGCTTTACTGTTGGCAGGACACAGGAGTGATGGTAGCGCAAACTCTGGACAATCTTGGGATGAGCCACACAATCGGAAAGAGGATTCATCAGAGAAGATGGCTTTACTCCAGTCAGCAGGCAGGTACTGTCCTCAGCAGTCCAGTCCCTCTACCTTCTGCAGATGATTAGTTCCTGAGAGAAGTGTCTTCATTGCTGCTCTTTTTACATTTGCAGCATTTATCAGACGCTCTTCTCCAGAGTGTCTCCATGTCCTGATTACAGGGACAGTCCCCCCTGGAGACACTCAGGGTTCAGGGTCTCAGGGACCCAGTGGTGGTAGTGCTGGAGGTGGGATTCGAACCTGGGACCTCTTGAGCCACAGGTCCATAGACAAGTACCACCACTAGAGCACCACCACCCCTAATGGGACGACCCCTTCTTGACACCAGGCCATCCTCCAGAAGTCTTCTCCTCACTGTGGGTGCAGATACCCTCACAGGGGGCAGCGGTGGCCTGACCACTAGCCACTGGTTCGGGTGTTAGCCACATGATCGGAGGACCGGGGGTTCGAACCCCTTCCCAATAGGTTGCCCTGAGGTACCCTTGACCAAGGTGCCGTCCCAGTCACTGCTCCCCGGGCGCTTTCAATAGCTGCCCACTGCTGCACGGGGTTTGAGTGTGAATGGGTTAAAAGCTGAGGTCCAATTTCGTTGTTCGTGGTTCATTGTCTGCTGTGCTTTGACCTCGCAATGACGGGTTGTCACTTTCACTTGCCTACTGGTGTTTCACTTGCCTACTGGTGTTCCTCAACAGGCTCTGCACTGGTGATCCTATAGCTAAATCAACTTTAGGAGATGGTCCTGGAGCTTGCTGGAGTTTCTTGGGCGTCCTGAAGCTGCTTCATAACAACTGGACCTCCCTCCATGATCTTGATTTTGGTGCCTCCTATATCCTGACCTGTGAAGCCCTTTATGAGCAACTCTGTGATGACGGTGATAACCCTTGCAGGCTACCATGGTTACCAGAAGACAAACAGTGATTTTAGTCACCACCTCCTTTTAAAGCTTCCCGTCTGCTGTTCTAACTCGATCAGCAGGAAAGAGTGATGTCCAGCCTTGTCCTCCTCAACTCCTTCACCTGCGTTAACGAGAGGATCGCTGAGATGATGTCAGCAGGGCCTTCTGGGGCTGGAATTCAGTGGAAATGGGTTTTTGGGATTCAGTTCATTTAAATGGTCAACTTTACAAAGAATTACAAATCTGATCATCTTCAGAACAACCTGGAGTTTAAACCTGGAGGAAATGCCTGTTTGTATCTCAAACCTTTGGCTGTTTTTGGAATTTCACACTAAAGTGGCTCTTTTGATCTTAAAAAATGTCGAGTCAGACTGTAAACGTTACTGTCGTAATCAAGTTTAGTCATTAGAAATAATAATAATGTTAATGATACAGTAATATATTCATAATAATGTAGTTATAATGACATTAAATGTCAAGTTACAAAGATAAAAAAAAAAAACTACTAATGTATAAATGTTCTAACCAGAGCTCGTGTGTGTGTGTGTGTGTGTGTGTGTGTGTGTGTGTGTGTGTGTGTGTGTGTGTGTCACGTTCATGATAACTGAGTAAGCCCTGAATGTATTGTTTTTTTTAGTTAATGAATGATTTTACACTCATTTAGAGGAAGTGCTAAAGGAGAGGCTGGGGATTAAAAACAGCTCAAGAAAAGTTTCAAAACTCATGCTCAGAGGAACCAGCTGTCAGAAACAGGAAATGACCTCACACTGATGAGGAGAGCAGCCGAGTTTGTGCTGCAAGCCCTTTAAAAAAAAAACTCAACTTCCTGAAATGCTTCTTAGATGCGAAGCCCCTTTTGGGTCCAGTGAAGGTGCTCTCAGCTGGGTGCTGGAGTTAGAACTGGACGTGTTTCTACCCGTTTATTTGAGAAGCTTTGAAGGACCTTCGTTTGAAGCTCTTTAGAAAGTCGAGCGAAGCTGCAGCAGCTGGATTCCAAAGAAACAGAGTTTATGACCGCAGCAGAACTTCCACCCTAAATCTACAGAATTCGAATGAGAGTCCTGAAACTGGAGGTGCAGAAGCCCGGAGGCGTGCTCAGGGTGTTTAGTGTTCAGGAAACACTGATAACAGGACACTCCTGAAGTGTGCACACACTCACACACTCAAAACTGTGTTCAACTTTATTGTCTCATAAAAGCTGCAAACAATTCCAGTGGGAATGTGGTGAATTTTCGAGGCAGGTTTTCCTGAATTAACCCTAGTAGGTTTATCTAAATCCCAGTGTTGGCGCCACTGGTGTTACTGGTTTACAGAAAATTCCAGTGTGAGTTGGCTGAAGGAATTTCGTTTTGAGTTTGACTGAACTTCCAGTGCCAGTATGTTCAAATTTTAGCGCATAATGCAAATTCCAAAGTTGGAATACTGAAGAATTTCTAGTGAAGATCTAAAGACATCAGAATGAATTAAGATCTGGAATTGATGGACGTTCTAGTGGAAATATTTTGAGATTCCAATTTTACTCAGATTCCAGCGAGAACTACAAACGATCCACGCAGGACGTGTGAGAGTAAAGCGGTGGTGTGTTGGTTGTGCTGGGAGGTTTCTGGAGGACTTCAGGTGCAGCTCCACACTCTGCTCCAGTCTGGAATCTAGAAATATTTCTAGAGCAGTTCTGCTGCTGAAGCCTCTGTTGCCTCCTTAATATGAACATCTAATAAACTTCACAGATGCAGATGCACCTTTCAGGGCTGGAGGTTCTCCATCAGAGGAAGCTGATGAAGGCGTTTAAAAACCTGGAAGCTATACATACCCGAGATCTTCCTGAGGTGGAACAGTCGTGTTGGAGATCGAAAAACGCCGAATGTTCAGGGACAGCAGCGGTTAGGGAGTCGGCCCCAGGATCAGAAGATTGTGGGTTCAAATCCCAGACCAGTAGGTTGCCCTGAGGTACCCTTGAGCAGGGTACCGTCCCCATCACTGCTCCCTGGGCGCTTTTAGTAGCTGCCCACTGCTGCACGGTGTGTGTGGGTGAAATGCAGGGGTTGAATTTGGTCGTGTCTCACCGTGTGCTGTGCCGCGTTTCACAATGATGAGAACGATCACTTTCACTTTCACTGAATATGGTGTCCATTAGAAAGCGCCACACCGTTCTCGGTCTCACGTGTTTCTGTTCTGGTTGTCAGGTGACCTTCGTGCTGCAGCAGATGAAATCCCAGCATCGTTAGCAGCCATGGATCAGACTGAGGTGAGTGTGTGATCTCGCATCATCAGAGAAAATGAGTAGAGGATGAGGGAGGAGGTCAAGTTCTGAAATTCCACTTCAAATATACTGAGATTCAAATCTTGACATTCTGATATTCTCACTTTACTGGAATCCCAGTGTTGAGTTATTGAAATTCCAGTGAAATTTTACTGGAACTCAGCTGTAGAGTTCCCAATCCCTGAAGTCCCAGTGTTGCTGGAATTCCCAAGTAGATGTACTGAAACTCTCGTCTCTAATACTGTCACTTTCCTAAAATTCCAGGGCGGATTCAAAACATTTCCGTTTCACTGACATTCCAGTGTCATTTTCCTGAAATTCCAGGATTTTACTGAATCGGAATCTGAATCTGAAGTTTCTCTGTATAATATAATAGCTGTCGAATGTCTCTAATCTCGCTCTGTGGACATTCTGTCCTCACGCTGGGTTTGTCTTCGGTTTGGCTCGTTTTGAGACAGAAGTGAAGGACTGTCGCTCCGAGTCCCTGCCGCCCTTCGCCGAGACGTTCTGGGGGGTTTAGAGAGACATGACGCAGTCTTGAGCATTGATTTCTGACCTTCGCCCTCCTGGAGTCACCCTAAAGGTTATGGGAATGGTGTGTGTGGGGGTGTGTGTGTGTGTGTCTGCACAAACTGTTAGTACACAGTAAAAATCGTGAACCAAATGAAGAAACGCTCTGTAAGTCTACGACCCATGTGACAGACTGTAGTTCAGAACAGGAACTGCAGGGGGCGATAGGCTCTCCGCTGCAAACTGCAAACAGAAATGCAAAAATGATTTTATAGAGCAGCTGCAAAATGCAGAGCAGAACTTGGGAGGGAGGAAAAAACAAACCGAGCAGCATGATGAAGAGTCAGTGAGAGAGAAGAAGCAACTGGATTAACGAAAATATAAAACACAATCAAAATGTAATTATATATAATAATGTATTATTATTGTTATTGCAACATTTAGACTAACATGGAAGTATACATTATTATTATTAATGATGATAAAGGAGCACAGTATATAATAATAATAATAATAATAACAACAATAATAAAGATATTAATAATAATCAACAACATTAATAATAATAGTTTTTCGTAGTAATATATAGTAGAGAGAGAGAGAGAAATTATACAAATTATTTAAATATTTTTATAAAAATAAAAAAAAATAGAACAGATGAATTGATTAAATATATAAATATACATAACTGTTCAACGATGAAAATGTTATCATTAATCCAGTGGCACCATTTAGGGGAACAAGAGGCATAAACCTCTTACGGAGAGGAAGGTGGAAAAAAGTGGAGATGGGATGGTTAACTGGCTCGTGTCCCGAAGTGTCCCTGTTCACTCCCATCGTTTGATAGCAGCTCCACTGAATGAGACGGAGGTCTGTGTTGAGCACAGGGGACTGTGACCTGATGGTGTGAGGGAAACGAGAGAGCGAGAAAGAGAAAGAGAAAGAGATACCTGTTAGTTCTGCAGAAACAGGAAGGAGCTAATTAATGAAGAGGAAGTGTCCAGTTCAGAGGTTCCACTGACCCCAACACTTCACACCGTGTCCTCTTCCTGCGGGAAACCTTATTGTTTCCCATCCTTTCCTGGACACCTGACGCAGTTTCTGTGTGTGTGTGTGTGTGTGTGTGTGTGTGTGTGTGTGAAACTCCCCCAGAGTGGGAGTGGGATTTCTCTCCAGTGGTGCTGAACGGAACCGGACGTCCCAGATCTGTGTGTTTTCTGTCCCCCAGTGAAGCTCCAGTGTCTCCTCGTGTCTCTGTGGGACGGTGATGATGGTAAAAGAGTCCATCTGAACTAAATCTCTGTTCTTGGAGTCCCTCCACCATGAAGGGGTTCAGCTTCAGTCCAGGATCTTCTCAGAACTGAAACGCCGTCTCATTCCCACACGCTGGAAACCGTTTTGCACCCATTACTGTTTCTACTGGTGTCACTGCACACTCACTTCAGACCTGTTCTCCAGGATCTGAGTCACGTTTCTCATTCCGCCTTAAATGGAGCATTCTGTTGCCTCAGGGCAGAATTAAAATGTTTACATTCCACCTTAAATGATGGCGTCATTATATAACTCTAGCTGCATGATGAACTAAGGTTGAGGTGCGTGTGTGTGTGTGTGTGTGTGTGTGTGTTTCTGATGGCAGACCCTAAGCTTTATCGTTTCGCTGGCATGCACACTCGTTCTCCGTCATCAACTTTCACCAGAAACTACATTCTGGAAGGCTTTATCTTAAGAGGCTCTTCAGATCCGCGTCTGGAGTTTGTTCCAGTCCGGTCCAGTTTGGGAAGAAGCTGACTCACTACAGAACTGATCCCAGATCATTAGATGGCACTCTAAAGTGTGGCTTCTCTGGCTTTCCTGTTGAGAAGTGAGCTGGCTTTGGAAGAATATACCGAGGGGCCCTTTTACATTTCTTTCATTTTAGTTTTTGAATCAGTTTTCACACGTTCTTCAGGAACGCGCCCTGGTTCGTTCCTGGGACCGTTTCTCCACGTCCCTCGGGCACTTAGACGGGCTGTTTCTGTGACTGTGCCTTTAAGACTGATATGCACTCTTTTCTGATTGGCTGTTCTCTCCTAGGCCTTATTTTCAAGCTGAAACACTCATTGTGGATCTGATCTGCTGTAGTCTGGAGAGTGAACGTGCTCAGTTTAGGGGAAACGTCACCGTAAGCAGAGAAGTAATTAAGTACAAATGCGTAAATAATGTAGTTTTATATACTTTTTAGGGCTTTTTATTTTCCTCCCCACATTCCACCATAAAATCTCTGTCCTTTCTTCCATCTTCAGAACAGACTCCTT
>JABMDN010000541.1:0-24377 GCA_017165825.1 Hepsetus odoe | reverse complement strand
AATCTTCATTTTAAATCTAGAGAAACCGCTCAGTGTGCTATAAACCAAATATTTTTTTTAAAATAAAACAGCATTTCATAGAGATTTACAGCTTACAGCTCTAAAAGATCACCCCCACTTCCATCGAGAAACACATAACGTGTGTTTTATTGACACTGAGCTCAAAATCCATTCATTTATATTGTTCTACTCTGAAGGTGTGTTCTGTTACCACATGCTGTCTTAAAACCGCGGTGTTGGTCTACTACCCCCTGCTGGCAGCATGTGGTATTGCCCTATTTCTTCCTTGTGCGGCCAGGTGACTTACAGGAAGTTGTTTTAGTTCATGGAGGCCGTTAGTGACACGTTGCCACGTTTTCATCCACTGGCATCACCTCTCATCTTCGAGACTGTACAGGCATTATCCTGTTACCCTTTTTCCAATGCCAATAAACCTGTGGACAAGTAATCTGTCTGTAGAGCTTTGGGAAGGACAAGGCCTTTACCTGACTGTGGAAACACGTGCTTGTGTGGAGGGCAGTACAAGGTGTATCCTGTGTTCACATCAATCTTGTGCTCTACACTGAGCATGGACCTGTTACTGAACTTGAGGTGATGTTCTGGCGGTCGGATACTCGCGTATGGACCAAGAGGTTCCAGGTTTCAATCCCACCTCCAGCACTGGCACCACTGGGTTCCTGAGCAAAACCTTCACCACAGGTTGCTTCAGGAAACTGTCCCTGTAATCAGGAAGTGGAAGTCGTACTGGATAAAAGCGTCGTAAACGTAAACGTTTTGAAAAGTTTATGTAAAGATTTGATCATTTATCTGGAACTGGTCTCTCTCTGTAGTCATGTTGGTGTAACTGGTCTGGAACTGGTCTCTCTCTGTAGTCATGTTGGTGTAACTGGTCTCTCTCTGTAGTCATGTTGGTGTAACTGGTCTGGAACTGGTCTCTCTCTGTAATCATGTTGGTGTAACTGGTCTCTCTCTGTAGTCATGTGTGTGTAACTGGTCTGTTACTGGTCTCTCCCTGTAGTCAGGTTGGTTTAACTGGTCTGTAACTGGTCTCTCCCTGTAGTCAGGTTAGTGTAACTGGTCTGGAACTGGTCTTTCCTTTTAGTCAGGTTGGTGGAACTGGTCTGTCACTGATCTCTCCCTTTAGTCAGGTTGGTGGAACTGGTCTGTCACTGATCTCTCTCTATAGTCAGGTTGGTGTTACTGGTCTGTAACTGGTCTCTCTCTATAGTCAGGTTGGTGTAACTGGTCTGTAACTGGTCTCTCCCTGTAGTCAGATTGGTGTAACTGGTCTGTAACTGGTCTCTTTCTATAGACAGGTTGGTGTAACTGGTCTGGATCTGGTCTCTCCCTGTAGTCAGGTTGATGTAACTGGTCTGTAACTGGTCTCTCTCTATAGTCAGGTTGGTGTAACTGGTCTCTCCCTGTAGTCAGGTTGGTGTAACTGGTCTGGAACTGGTCTCTCTCTGTAGTCAGGTTGGTGTAACTGGTCTGTTACTGATCTCTCTCTATAGTCAGGTTGGTGTAACTGGTCTGTAACTGGTCTCTCTCTATAGTCAGGTTGGTGTAACTGGTCTGTAACTGATCTCTCCCTGTAGTCAGGTTGGTGTAATTGGTCTGTAACTGGTCTCTCTCTGTAGTCATGTTGGTGTAACTTGTCTGGAACTGGTCTCTCTCTGTAGTCATGTTGGTGTAACTGGTCTGTAACTGGTCTCTCTGTGGTCATGTTGGTGTAACTGGTCTGGAACTGGTATCTCTCTATAGTCAGGTTGGTGTAGCTGGTCTGTAACTGGTCTCTTCCTATAGTCAGGTTGGTGTAAATGGTCTGTAACTGGTCTCTCCCTGTATTCAGGTTGGTGTAACTGGTCTGTAACTGGTCTCTCCCTGTAGTCAGGTTGGTGTAACTGGTCTCTCTCCGTACTCGTGTAACTGGTCTGTAACTGGTCTCTCTCTGTAGTCAGGTTGGTGTAACTGGTCTGTAACTGATCGCTCTCTGTAGTCATGTTGGTTTAACTGGTCTGTAACTGGTCTCTCCCTGTAGTCATGTTGGTGTAACTGGTCTGTAACTGGTCTCTCTCTGTAGTCATGTTGGTGTAACTGGTCTGTGACTGGTCTCTCTCTGTAGTCATGTTGTTGTAACTGGTCTGGAGACGGATGCTCTCTGTAGTCATGTTGGTGTAACTGGTCTGTAACTGATGATCTCTCTGTAGTCAGGTTGGTGTAACTGGTCTGGAACTGGTCTCTCCTGTAGTCAGGTTGGTGTAACTGAGTCTCTCTCCGTACTCATGTTGGTGTAACGTTGCTACTGATACTTTTGGCCTAGGAGAAGACTGAGGACACATGGAGCTCACATTTTCTCCAGCTTAGAGAGAGAAGAGTTGCTGTGTTCATCCTTGAAGAGTCTCTGATGCACCAACCTGTACTGAACATGTTCTCGTCCTCCCTTCCCGCATGAAGAGAACCCTGCTCCAGCGAGGCGTTGGAGGGACAGAAAAAGCCATCAGAATAAAGCCTGCTTGAGGTAACAGCGATGGCCTTTTCTTCTGGCAATGAAAAATAACAACATGGTGGAGCTCTCTCACCATGGTGGAGAAAGCGAGAGACAGCTTCAATGAAGAATAAGACCAATTAAGAATTTATGGACCAAGATGACAGGTGAGTCTGGAGAGATTAACAGAAATGACAGCTGTACTTGGTCTTGGTTAGGAGAATCTGGACTTGAGCTTGAACCCAGATCCATGAGACTGTTCATCAAAGTCATGGACCCATAGTGGTGAGTCTCTCCATTGGAAAGGGACGCAAAGGGAGTGAGCTAAAGTGATGTCCATGAAATTCACATTAGCATAAGCACTGGACTCTGTCAGAAATAAAATAGTTAAATACTACGAATCTGAAGAAGCTTTTCATGACACTTTGCAGATCAGTAAATGTTTGTAAGCTTTACTTCAAATGTTTTGTAAATGTGGCTGTAATGAGAAAACAGCTAAAAAGCACAGTACTGAGTGAACATAAGATGTAGTCTTCTGTCTTCATTATATTTAGTAGTTTTTGGATGTTATGATGATTGAATGACTGTAATATCACGGTCTGTTTCTGTGATGTTGAGATTTAATATAGAAATAAATATGTAGAAATAGAAAAACTGTAAGATGGCATTTAAATTGCATTTAAGGAAATAAAAGCAGCATGAATAAACATGGCCATAAATAGAATTTGGAACTGTATCAACATAAAATTAATCATCATCTTCATCAAAAACCAGAAGGTTTACAAACATTAAATTTCATCTTTTTATGTTTTGAATCCCCAGACCCAAACAGAAAGAGAGAAAAAACAAATGGAATAGAGCAAAGAAGAGAGCAAATGAGGGTAAACAGAGAGAGGAGCAAGTAGAGAGAGAGAAAGTGATCAAAGAAGAGAAAGAGCAAATTGAAAGAAATTGCAAGACAGAATAAAGAAAACGAGGAGCAAATAGAAAGAAACAAAAGAGAGTGACGCAAATAGATAGGGCCGAGGATATAAAGAGGATCAAGAGAGAGAGCAAACCAGAGCAAATAAGGAGAGAGAGAGAGAGAGCGCTGTAACATCCGATCCATCACTACTGCTGAAACACTGCTGCTGTAAAATCTCTGCTGTAACTCGCTAGTGTAATGTTTCTGCTGTAACGGAACTAAATTAGCCTGCGTACTTACCATCACTGCTGAAGCACCACTGCTGTAAATCATGATCCATCTGTACTGTAACGTCGCTGCTGCTGCTGAAATGTAAGCTACAGTAACGTTTGTTCAGATCTGGCTGCTGTAACATCACTGCTGTAGATACCATCATCAGAATAATCATCATCGTCATCATCCAGGTTTATACTTTAACCCCAGACCAACATCATCTGGCCACCTACCACTCCTCCTTTTGGGAAAAGTAACTTTTCTTGTTACTGCGTCGCTCCTGAAACCTCAATCCCAGGTGTCCGTCGCTGCTGCAACACCCTGCTGTAAAGTCCCAATCCACAGCTGCTGTAACAGCATATTTAATATATTTTATTTTAATCTCGGACCAATGATATAAAAGCATTAAGCGTCTTTCTGCTGAAATCTGCTGATGTAACACCGCTGCTGTTAAACAGTGATCCATCCATCTTCATTAAATATCATCTTCCTTTTAATATTTTAACCCAGACTGATGTCATTTGGCCACTCACACCCTTTAGGGGACAAGAACATTTTTCGTTACCGTCACTGCTGAAACATTCTGATCTGTTGCTGATGAAACATTAGTCATAGTATCTGTTGCTGCTATAACACTGCTGCTGAAGCATCCTGACCCATCGTTGCTTTAAGATGCTAATCTGTTGAGAAAAAAATAGAAAGAGAGAGAGAACGAGACAGAGAGAGAGAGATCTGTCACGGTATCAGTACAATCATCCGTAGTATCCGTTGCCCGTTGTGGCATCGATCAATCACTGCACCAACTCCGCACTGCTGGAGAAAGTGAAGAGAGAGAGAAATAATCAAATACTAATTCAAAGAGGATGGGAGGGAGAGAGAGAGAGAGAAAAAAGCAAATAGTAAATTCAAAAGGAGGGAGGGAGAGAGGAAAAAAGGCAGATAGAGAAATAAATAAGAGAGTAAATCTGAGTGGAATGGGGGAGGGAAGGAGCGAGAGAAAAAGAGAGACAAACAAATAAATTAAATAGTGAGAGGAAGTTATTCATCCAATCCCTAATATCACTGAGAAGGCTAATTAAGAAGTGCTGGTGATGCTTTATCCATGATTTAACAGATGAGGTATGGCTGAGTGTCATCAGCGTGAGGTGGTAACTAACATTATGCTTCCTTATAATAGTGCTTAGAGGGAGAAGAGCACTGGGCCCAACACCGACCCCTGTGGGACTCCATAACTAAATAGTGACAGGTGAGGGTGCCATAATCATCCATTTGGATGAAGTGATAACGGTTGTGAGATATTGTGAATTGAACCATTTAAGAGCTGTTCGCTTATGCAGACAGTGGAATGAAGCCTATTTACTAAAATGGAGTGATCCGCCGTGTCAAACGCAGCACTAAGATCTAACAGAACAAGAACAGTGATGTTTCCTGCATCACATCTGTCATTTTAAACTGATTGGGGACTACACCTGAGGTCAAGGATGCGTTCATGATATCAAGTATAGGTGTTGATAGAACTCCTAAGGGTTCCTTCAGGAGCTTGGTTGGGATGGGATCTAACTGGTGTGGACTTTGCCTTGGGTATAACCAAGAGGGAGGAGAGTGCAGCAGAGAGAAATAGAAATAAATTAAATAAATCATAGACTAATTCAAAGGGAGGGAGGGAGTTAGAGAGAAAGAGAGAAAAATAGAAATAAAGCAAATATATATTAAACGCACTCAAAGGGAAGGAGGGAGGGAGAGAGATTGAAAGAGAAACGAGAAATAAATCAAAAAGAAAGCAGAAATAGTATGCTCATATAGTAGAAACTCCAAGTAAAGTGAGGAGGAAAAGAGAAAAATAAATAAATAGAATAGTAAACTCGAAGGGAAGGAAGGAGGGAGAGAAACAAATAAATCAAGAATAAACTTGAAGGGAAGGAGGGAGGGAAGGAGCGAGAGAAAAAAGAAAAACAAATATAAATAGTAAACTCGAAGGAGGGAGAGAGAAAGAAAAGGAGAACGAGGAAGTGCAAAGAGAGAAATGAAAATAAATCCAAAGACTAATTCAAGAAAAGAAGAAGGAAAACGAAATAGTATACTCATATAGTAAACTCAAGTAAGGAGGGAGGAAGAGAGAGATGGAGGGAGAGAAGAAGGAAGGCAGGAACAGAAATAAATAAAGAGAAATAAATAAAAGGAGTGGAGAAAAAACAAAAATAAATAGTAAACTCAAGGGAGAAGGATAGAAAGAGAGAAGCAGACAAGGAAATGAGATTAAAGGGAAGAAGGAGAAAGAGGAAAGAGAGAAAAAAAGGCACAAGCAGAAATATTAAAGAGTGAATTTGAGGGAATGGGGAGGAAGGGAGCGAAAGAAAAAGAGAGACAAACATAAATAAATAGTAAACTCAGTAGGGAGGAAAGAGCAAGAAAAAAGGGAAGAAGAGGAGCACATGAAGAAAATAAAAATAAATAGTAAATGCAAAGAAAGGGGAGAGAGAGAGAGTAGAGGAGAGAAAGAGGTTAGAAAAGGGAATAGAAATAAATCAAATATGTATTTGATTATATATATAAGCATAAAAGGGAATGAGGAGAGAGGGGAAGAGAATGAAAAGAAACAGAAATCAAGCAAATTCAAGGGGAGGAGAAATGAGAGAAAAAGCAAAACAAATAAATAAAAAAAGAAACTTGAGGCAGGAAGAGGGAAAGAAGTGAAAAACAGAAATAAATAATGTAAACTATGAGGAGGAAAGAGAGAAAGAAATAGCGAGAGAAGGATGAGGCGCCAATACAGAGAAATAGAAATAAATTAAGAGAGTAAACTCCAAAAGGAGGAAGGAGGAGAAAGAAACAAATAGAAGAAATAGCTAGAGAGGAGGGAGGGAGAGAGAGAAAAACAAGAAATAGTATGCTCAAATAGTAAACTCAAGTAAAGAGGGAAGAAGCCGAGAAAAAGCAGAAACAGAAATAAAGTAAACTTGAGGGGAATGGGAAGGAAAAGAGCAAGAAAAAACAAATAAGTAAACTCAAAGGGGAGAGGAAAGAGAAAAAGCACAAACAAAAATAATTAGAGTAAACTTGAGGGGAATGGGGAAAGGAAGGAGCGAGAGAAAAAGAGAGACAAACCGAAATAAATTAAATAGTAAACTCAAGCGGAGGGAGGGAGAGAGAAAAAAAGAGAAAGAGAAGGAAAGCACATGAGAAAGAAATAGAAATAAATAGTAAATGCAAAAGAAGGGAGGGAGAGAGAATGAAAGGGAGAAAGGAGAAAGAAACAAATAGTATACTCAAATAGTAAACTCAAGTAAGGGAAGGAGAAAAGAGAGATGGAGGAGAAGAGAAGAAAGAGAGAGAGAGAGAGAAAGAAACAAATGGAAAGTAAACTTAAGGATGAAGGAGGGAGAGAGAAAGAAAAACAGAAATTGTATACTCAAATAGTAAACTCAAGTAAAGGGAGGGAGGAAGAGAGAGAGAAAAATAGAATATTAAACTTGAAGGGAGGGAGGGAGAGAGAGAAAAAGAAAGAGGAACAAATAAATTAGCGAGTAAATTTGAGTGGAATGGGGGAGGGAAGGAGTGAGGAGAAAAAAGACAAGCAGAAATAAATTAGCAGTAAACTAGAAAGAAGAAAGAAAAGCAGAAATAGTAAGCTCAAGTACAGGGAAGGATGGAGAAGAAAGAGGCGAGAGAATTGAAATAAATAAAATACATCAAAGACTAATTCAAGGGAAGAATGGAGAGAGAGAGAGAAATCAAAAGAGAGTAAACTCAAGGAAAGGAGGAGAAAGAGAGTGAGAAAAAGAGGGACGGAGGAGGGGAGAAAGAAAGAGAAAAAAAGGAGAGCGTGCGAGAGAGAAGAGAAGTAAATTAAATAAATTATGAGCTAATTCAAAGGGAAGGATGGGGGGAGAGGGTGAGAGAAAGAGAAAGAGAGAGAGAAATGAAATCAATGAAATAGTAAATGCAGAGGTAAGGAGGGAGAGAGATTGAAAGAGAAAAAAAAGATAATTAGAAATAAATAAATAAATAAATAACTGAAAGGAGGGAGAGCAGCAGCATCTCTGCTGTAACATCCTGATCTGTCCTGCTGAAACGCTGCTGCAGCATCACTCCAGTAACATCCTGGTTCCTCACTGCTGTAACACCCCGATGAGTCGCTGCTGCAGCATCACTCCAGTAACATCCTGGTTCCTCACTGTAACACCCGATGAGTGCAGCTACTGCAGCATCACTCCAGTAACATCCTGGTTCCTCACTGCTGTAACACCCCGATGAGTCGCTGCTGCAGCATCACTCCAGTAACATCCTGGTTCCTCACTGCTGTAACACCCCGATGAGTCGCTGCTGCAGCATCACTCCAGTAACATCCTGGTTCCTCACTGCTGTAACACCCCAATGAGTCGCTGCTCTTGTATCCTCAGTAACATCCTGGTTCCTCACTGCTGCTTTGATGAAGATAGTCGCTGCTGCAGTATCCTCCAGTAACAATCCTGGTTCCTCACTGTTGTAACACCCCCAATGAGTCGCTGCTGCAGCATCACTCCAGTAACATCCTGGTTCCTCACTGCTGAAACATCCCGATCCGTCGCTGCTGAAACATCCCGATCTATCGCTGCAGAAACGTCCCGATCGTCGCTGCAGAAGCGTCGATCCGTCGCTGCTGAAGCTGCTCGATCCGTCGCTGCGGCGTCGATCGTCGCTGCTGAAACTTATCCCGATCCGTGCGCTGCTGCTGAAACATCCCGATCCGTCGCTGCTGAAACATCCTGATCCGTCGCTGCTAAAACATCTCCAATCCGTCACTGCTGATGTATCACTGCTGCTGTTTAATGCGATCTCCATCTGCGTAAGTATCATATTCTTTTTCCATTTTAATCCGGGCCCGTATCATTTGGCACAACCTTTTCGGGGACAATAGCTTTTTTAGTTACTGTAACGTCGCTGCTGAAACATCCCGATCCATCGCTGCTGAAACATCCTGATCTATCATTGCTGAAAAATGATGATCCGTCGCTGCGGAAACATCCCAATCCGTCGTTGCTGAAACAACCCGAACCCTCGCTGCTGAAACATCCCGATCCGTCGCTGCTGAAGCATCGATCGTCGCTGCTGGAAACATCCCGATCGTCGCTGCTGAAACATCCCGATCCGTCAGCTGCTAAAAATCGATCATTAAACTGCTAAAGAAATCGATCGTCGCTGCTGAAACATCCGATCCGTCGCTGTTGAAAAATCGATCCATCGCTGCTAAAAATCCTGATCGTCGCTGCTGACATCTCGAACCGTCGCTGCTAAATCGATCGTCGCTGCTGAAACATCTCGAACGTCGTTAAAAATCGATCCGCGCTGCTGAAACATCGATCGTGCGCTGCTAAAAATCCCGATCCGTCGCTGCTGAAATCTCGAACCGTGCTTTAAAAATCCCGATCCGTCGCTGCTGAAACGTGTCGAACGTCGCTGCTGCGTCGATCCGTCGCTGCTGAAACATCTCGAACCGTCGTTGCCTAAAAATCGATCCATCGCTGCTGAAACATCCCGATCCGTCGCTGCTAAAAATCACGATCGTCGCTGCTGAAACATCTCGAACACGTCGCTACTAAAAATCGATCCGTCGCTGCTGAAACATCGAACGTCGCTGCTGAAACATCGATCGTCGCTGCTGAAACTGTCAGCCTGCAGACGCCGATGATCACCGCAACAATGTATCGCTGCTGCTTAATTCGATCCATCCATCTTCATTAAGTATCATCATCCTTTTTCTATTTTAATCCCGGACCAATATCATTTGGCCACACCACCACCCCCCCTTTTGGGGACAATAACTTTTTTAGTTACTGTAACACTGCTGAAACATCCCGAACGTCGGCACTGAAACATCCCGATCCATCGCTGCTGGAAACATCCGAGCGTCGCTGCTGGAAACAGCTTGATCGTCCCTGCTGAAACATCCCGAACCGTCGCTGCTGAAACATCCCGATAAATAAGCTGCTGAAACATCGGGCATTAAGCTGCTGAAACATCGGCCAGTGGCTGTTGAGCATCACGATCGTCGCTGCTGAAACATCACGATCCGTCGCTGCTGAAACATCCCGATCCGTCGCTGCTGAAACATCCCGATCCGTCGCTGCTAAAAATCCCGATCCGTCGCTGCTGAAACATCCCGATCCGTCGCTGCTGAAACATCCCGATCGTGCTGCTAAAAATCGATCCGTCGCTGCTGAAACATCTGGAACCCATGCTAAAAACCCGAACGTCGCTGCTGGAAACATCTGAACGTGCGCTGCTAAAAATCGATCCATCGCTGCTGAAACATCCCGATCCGTCGCTGCTAAATCCCGATCCGTCGCTGCTGAAACATCGATCCGTTGCTGCCGTCCCGATCGTCGCTGGTAAATCGATCGTCGCTGCTGAAACATCTGAACCTTCGCTGCTAAAAATCGATCGTCGCTGCTGAAACATCTCGAACGTCAGCTGCTAAAAATCCCGATCGTCGCTGCTACAAAAATCCCGATCCGTCGCTGCTGAAACATCGATCATTAGCTGCTGAAACATCGATCCGTCGCTGCTAAAACATCCCGATCCGTCGCTGCTGAAACATCCCGATCCGTCGCTGCTGAAACATCTCGATCCGTCGCTGCTGATGTATCACTGCTGCTTATAATGCCGATCCATCCATCTTCATTAAGTATCAGAATCCTTTTTCTATTGTCCGGACCAATATCATTTTGTACCTACCACCCCCTTTTGAGGACAATAACTTTTTAGTTACTGTAACGCTGCTGGCTGTCGATCCGTGCGCTGCTGAAACATCCCGATCCGTCCCTGAAACATCCGAACGTCGCTGCTGAAACATCCCGATCATTACGCTGCTGAAACATCCCGATCCGTCCCTGCTGAAACATCCCGATCCGTCCCTGCTGAAACATCCCGAACCGTCGCTGCTAAAAATCCCGATCCGTCGCTGCTAAAAATCCCGATCCGTCGCTGCTGAAACATCCCGATCCGTCGCTGCTGAAACATCGATCGTCGCTGCTGAAACATCCCGATCCGCCGCTGCAGAAACATCTCAATCCATCGCTGCTGAAACTTCCCGAACCGTCGCTGCTGATGTATCACTGCTGCTGATAATGCCGATCCATCCATCTTCGTTAAGTATCATCATCCTTTTTCTATTTTAATCCGTCGCTGCTGAAACATCCCTATCCGTCGCTGCTAAAAATCCCAATCCGTCGCTGCTGAAACATCTGGAACCTTCGCTGCTAAAAACCCCGAACCGTCGCTGCTGAAACATCTCGAACCGTCGCTGCTAAAAATCCCGATCCATCGCTGCTGAAACATCCCGATCCGTCGCTGCTAAAAATCGATCCGTCGCTGCTGAAACATCGATCGTCGCTGCTAAAAATCGATCCGTCGCGGTAAATCGATCGTCGCTGCTGAAACATCTGGAACGCCGCTGCTAAATCGATCGCGTCAGCTGCACAGAAACATCTCGAACGTCGCTGCTAAAAATCCCGATCGTCAAACACTAGAAATCGATCCGTCGCTGCTGAAGCATCCCGATCCGTCGCTGCTGAAACATCCCGATCGTCGCTGCTGAAACATCGATCCGTGCTAACAGAAACATCCGATCCGTCGCTGCTGAAACATCGATCCGTCGCTGCTGATGTATCGCCTTATAATGCCGATCCATCCATCTTCATTAAGTATCAGAATCCTTTTTCTATTTTGTCGGACCAATATCATTGGCCACACCACCACCCCCCCTTTTGGGGACAATAACTTTTTTAGTTACTGTAACGCTGCTGAAACATCCCGAACCGTCGCTGCTGAAACATCCCGATCCATCGCTGCTGAAACATCCCGATCCGTCGCTGCTGAAACATCCCGATCCGTCGCTGCTGAAACATCCCGATCCGTCGCTGCTGAAACATCCCGATCCGTCGCTGCTGAAACATCCCGATCCGTCGCTGCTGAAACGTCCCGATCCGTCGCTGCACAAATCGATCCGTCGCTGCCTAAGGAAATCCCGATCCGTCGCTGCTGAAGCATCGATCGTGCTGCTGAAACAACGGCGTCCCGATCCGTCTTTGCTGGTATCGATCCATCGCTGCAGAAACATCTCCAATCCGTAACACCAGAAACTTCCGAACCGTCGCTGCTGATGTATCACTGCTGCTGATAATGCGATCCATCCATCTTCGTTAAGAAATATCATCGCTTTCTATTTTTAATCGTCGCTGCAAACATCCTATCCGTCGCTGCTAAAAATCACAATCGTTGCTGCTGAAATCCCGATCCGTCGCTGCAAAACATCCGATCGTCGCTGCTAAAAATCGATCCATTAGCTGCTGAAACATCCCGAACCGTCGCTGGTAAAATCGATCAAATCGCTGGTAAAATCGATCCGTCGCTGCTGAAACATCGATCCATCGCTGCTGAAACATCTCAATCCGCCTGCTGCTGAAACTTCCCGATCCGTCGCTGCTGATGTATCACTGCTGCTGATAATGCCGATCCATCCATCTTCGTTAAGTATCATCATCCTTTTTCTATTTTAATCCGTCGCTGCTCAAACATCCCGATCCGTCGCTGCTGAAACATCTCGATCCTTAGCTGCTGATGTATCACTGCTGCTTACTAATGCCGATCCATCCATCTTCATTAAGTATCATGTCATCCTTTTCTATTTTAATCCCGGACCAATATCATTTTAGCCTACCACCCCGCGGGGACGCCAACTTTTGGACACTGCAACGCGTCGCTGCTGACATCGAACCGTCGCTGCTGAAACATCCCGATCCGCCGCTGCTGAAACATCGATCGTCGCTGCTGAAACATCCGATCGTGCGCTGCTGAAACATCCGATCGTGCGCTGCTGGTATCCCGAACCGTCGCTGCTGAAACATCCCGAACCCGTGGCACTGCTGAAACATCCGAACCGTCGCTGCTGAAACATCCCGAACGTCGGCTGCTGAAACATCGATCCGTCGCTGCTGGAAACATCCCGATCGTCGCTGCTGAAACATCCCGATCATTTTATCTGGAACTGGTCTCTCTCTGTAGTCATGTTGGTGTAACTGGTCTCTCTCTGTAGTCATGTTGGTGTAACTGGTTTGGAACTGTTCTCTCTCTGTAGTCATGTTGATGTAAGTGGTCTGGAACTGGTCTCTCTCTGTAGTCATGTTGGTGTAACTGGTCTGTAACTGGTCTCTCTCTGTAGCCAGGTTGGTGTAACTGGTCTCTCTGTAATCATGTTGGTGTAACTGGTCTGTAACTGGTCTCTCTCTGTAGTCATGTTGGTGTATCTGGTCTGTAACTGGTCTCTCTCTGTAGTCATGTTGGTGTAACTGGTCTGGAACTGGTCTCTCTCTGTAGTCATGTTGGTGTAACTGGTCTGGAGCTTGGTCTCTCTCTGTAGTCATGTTGATGTAAGTGGTCTGTAACTGGTCTCTCTCTGTAGTCATGTTGGTGTAACTGGTCTGTAACTGGTCTCTCCCTGTAGTCAGGTTGGTGTAACTGGTCTGTAACTGGTCTCTCTCTGTTGTCATGTTGGTGTAACTGGTCTGTAACTGGTCTCTCTCTGTAGTCAGGTTGGTGTAACTGGTCTATAACTGGTCTCTCTCTGTAGTCATGTTGGTGTAACTGGTCTCTCCTAACTGGTCTCTCTCTGTAGTCATGTTGGTGTAACTGGTCTCTCCCTGTAGTCATGTTGGTGTAACTGGTCTGTAACTGAGTCTCTCTGTTGTCATGTTTGGTGTAACTGGTCTCTCTCTGTAGTCATGTTGGTGTAACTGGTCTGTAACTGGTCTCTCTGTAGTCATGTTGGTGTAACTGGTCTCTCTCTGTAGTCATGTTGGTGTAACTGGTCTGTAACTGGTCTCTCTCTGTAGTCAGAGTTTGTGTTACTGGTCTGTAACTGGTCTCTCTGTAGTCATAATGGATTTTAACTGGTCTGGAACTGGAGTCTCTCCTGTGTCATGTTGGTGTAACTGGTCTGGATCTGGTCTCTCTCTATAGTCATGTTGGTGTAACTGGTCTGGATCTGGTCTTTCTCTATAGTCATGTTGGTGTAACTGGTCTGTTACTGGTCTCTCTTTGTAGTCATGTTGGTGTAACTGGTCTGTAACTGGTCTCTCTCTGTAGTCATGTTGGTGTAACTGGTCTGATACTAGTCTCTCTTTGTAGTCATGTTGGTGTAACTGGTCTGTAACTGGTCTCTCTCTGTAGTCAGGTTGGTGTAACTGGTCTGTAACTGGTGTCTCTCTGTAGTCAGGTTGGTGTAACTGGTCTGGAACTGGTCTCTCCCTGTAGTCATGTTGGTGTAACTGGTCTGGAACTGGTGTCTCTCTATATTCAGGTTGGTGTAACTGGTATGTAACTGGTGTTTCCCTGTAGTCAGGTTGGTGTAACTGGTCTGGAACTGGTGTCTCCCTGTAGTCAGGTTGGTGTAACTGGTCTGGAACTGGTCTCTCCCTGTAGTCATGTTGGTGTAACTGGTCTGTAACTGGTGTCTCCCTGTAGTCAGGTTGCTGTAACTGGTCTGGAACTGGTCTCTCTCTGTAGTCAGGTTGGTGTAACTGGTCTGGAACTGGTCTCTCTGTAGTCAGGTTGGTGTAACTTCGGGTCTGCTAACTGGTCTCTCTCTCTGTAGTCAGGTTGGTGTAACTGGTCTGGAACTGGTCTCTCTCTGTAGTCATGTTGGTGTAACTGGTCTGTAACTGGTCTCTTCCTGTAGTCATGTTGGTGTAACTGGTCTGGAACTGGTCTCTCTCTGTACTCAGGTTGGTGTAACTGGTCTGGAACCGGTCTATCTCTGTACTCAGGTTGGTGTAACTGGTCTGTAACTGGTCTCTCTCTGTAGTCATGTTGGTTTAACTGGTCTGGAACTGGTCTCTCTCTGTAGACACATTGGTGTAACTGGTCTGGAACTGGTCTCTCTCTGTAGACACATTGGTGTAACTGGTCTGGAACTGGTCTCTCTCTGTAATCAGGTTGGTGTAACTGGTCTCTCTCCGTACTCATGTTGGTGTAACTGGTTTGGAACTGGTCTCTCTCTGTAGTCATGTTGGTTTAACTGGTCTGTAACTGGTCTCTCTCTATAGTCAGTTTGGTGTAACTGGTCTCTCCCTGTAGTCAGGTTGGTGTAACTGGTCTCTTTTTGTAGTCAGGTTGGTGTAACTGGTCTTTAACTGGTCTCTCTCTGTAGTCATGTTGGTGTAACTGGTCTGTAGCTGATCTCTCTCTGTAGTCATGTTGGTGTAACTGGTCTGTAACTGGTCTCTCACTGTAGTCATGTTGGTGAAACTGGGATGGAACTGGTCTGGAACTGGTCTCTCTCTATAGTCATGTTGGTGTAACTGGTCTGTAACTGGTCTCTCTATAGTCAGGTTGGTGTATCTGGTCTGTAACTGGTCTCTCTCTGTAGTCATGTTGGTGTAACTGGTCTGGAACTGGTCTCTCTCTGTAGTCATGTTGGTGTAACTGGTATGGAACTGGTCTCTCTCTGTAGTCATGTTGGTGTAACTGGTTTGTAACTGCTCTCTCCCTGTAGTCGTGTTGGTGTAACTGGTCTGGAACTGGTCTCTCTCTGTAGTCATGTTGGTGTAACTGGTCTCTAACTGGTCTCTCCCTGTGTTCATGTTGGTGTAACTGGTCTGTAACTGGTCTCTCTCTATAGTCAGTTTGGTGTAACTGGTCTCTCCCTGTAGTCAGGTTGGTGTAACTGGTCTGTAACTGGTCTCTCTCTATATTCAGTTTGGTGTAACTGGTCTGTAACTGGTCTCTCCTTGTAGTCATGTTGGTGTAACTGGTCTGGATCTGGTCTCTCTCTATAGTCATGTTGGTGTAACTGGTCTGGATCTGGTCTCTCTCTATAGTCATGTTGGTGTAACTGGTCTGTAACTGGTCTCTTTGTAGTCATGTTGGTATAGCTGGTCTCTCTCTGTAGTCATGTTGGTGTAACTGGTCTGTTACTAGTCTCTCTTTGTAGTCATGTTGGTGTAACTGGTCTGTAACTGGTCTCTCTCTGTAGTCAGGTTGGTGTAACTGGTCTGGAACTGGTCTCTCCCTGTAGTCATGTTGGTGTAACTGGTCTGGAACTGGTGTCTACCTATAGTCAGGTTGGTGTAACTGGTCTGTAACTGGTGTCTCCCTGTAGTCAGGTTGGTGTAACTGGTCTGGAACTGGTGTCTCCTGTAGTCAGGTTGGTGTAACTGGTCTGAAACTGGTCTCTCCCTGTAGTCATGTTGGTGTAAGTGGTCTGTAACTGGTGTCTCCCTGTAGTCAGGTTGGTGTAACTGGTCTGGAACTGGTCTCTCTCTGTAGTCAGGTTGGTGTAACTGGTCTGGAACTGGTCTCTCTCTGTAGTCAGGTTGATGTAACTGGTCTGTAACTGGTCTCTCTCTGTAGTCAGGTTGGTGTAACTGGTCTAGAACTGGTCTCCCTCTATAGTCAGGTTGGTGTAACTGGTCTGTAACTGAGGTCTCTCCTGTAGTCCAGGTTAGCGTAATTGGTCTGTAACTGGTCTCTCCCTGCTTGTCATGTTGGTGTAACTGGTCTGTAACTGGTCTCTCTTTGTAGTCACGTTGGTATAACTGGTCTGGAACTGGTCTTTCTCTGTAGTCATGTTGGTGTATTTGGTCTGTTACTGGTCTCTCCCTGTAATCAGGTTGGTGTAACTGGTCTCTCTCTGTACTCATGTTGGTGTAACTGGTTTGGAATTGGTCTCTCTCTGTAGTCATGTTGGTTTAACTGGTCTGTAACTGGTCTCTCTCTATAGTCAGTTTGGTGTATCTGGTCTGTAACTGGTCTCTCTCTGTAGTCATGTTGGTGTAACTGGTCTGGAACTGGTCTCTCTCTGTAGTCATGTTGGTGTAACTGGTCTGGAGACTGGTCTCTCTCTGTAGTCATGTTGGTGTGGCTGGTTTGTAACTGCTCTCTTTCCCTGTAGTCATGTTGGTGTAGCTGGTCTCAGAACTGGTCTCTCTCCTGATGTCATGTTGGTGTAACTGGTCTGTAACTGTGGTCTCTCTCCCTGTAGTCATGTTGGTGTAACTGGTCTGTAGCATAGTCTCTCCTGTAGTCAGTTTGGTGTAACTGGTCTCTCTGCTCAGGTTAGTGTAACTGGTCTTGGCTAGTCTCTCTCTGTAGTCATGTTGGTGTAGCTTGGTCTCTCTCTGTAGTCATGTTGGTGTAACTGGTCTCTCTCTGTAGTCAGGTTGGTGTAACTTGGTCTGGAGCAGTCTCTCCCTGTAGTCATGTTGGTGTAACTGGTCTGTAACTGGTCTCTCCCTGTAGTCAGTTTGGTGTAACTGGTCTCTCTCCGTACTCAGGATGGTGTAACTGGTCTTGAACTGGTCTCTCTCTGTAGTCATGTTGGTGTAACTGGTCTCTCTCTCTGTAGTCATGTTGTTGTAGCTGGTCTGTAACTGGTCTCTCCCTGTAGTCAGGTTGGTGTAACTGGTCTGTAACTGGTATCTCTCTATAGTCATGTTTGTGTAACTGGTCTGGAACTGGTCTCTCTCTGTAGTCATGTTGGAGTAACTGGTCTGTAACTGGTCTCTCTCTGTAGTCATGTTGGTGTAACTGGTCTGTAACTGGTCTCTCTCTGTAGTCATGTTGGTGTAACTGGTCTCTCTCTGTGGTTATGTTGGTGTAACTGGTCTGTAACTAGTCTCTCTCTCTAGTCATGTTGGTGTAACTGGTCTCTCCCTGTAGTCATGTTGGTGTAACTGGTCTCTCTCTGTAGTCATGTTGGTGTAACTGGTCTTTCTCTGCTTAGTCAGGTTGGTGTAGCAGTCCTCTCTCTGTAGTCATGTTGGTTTAGCTGGTCTGTAACTGGTCTCTCTCTGTAGTCAGGTTGGTGTAACTGGTCTCTCTCTGTGGTTATGTTGGTGTAACTAGTCTGTAACTGGTCTCTCCCTGTAGTCATGTTGGTGTAGCTGGTCTCTCTGTAGTCAGGTTGGTGTAACTGGTCTGGAACTGGTCTCTGCCTGTAGTCAGGTTGGTGTAACTGGTCTCTCCGATACTCAGGATTTGCAGATTGTAACTGGTCTGTAACTGGTCTCTCTGTAGTCATGTTGGTGTAACTGGTCTGTAACTGGTCTCTCTCTCAAGTGAGATTTATGTTAGAGTGTCAACTGGTCTGTAACTAGTCTCTCTCTCCTAGTCATGTTGGTGTAACTGGTCTATAGCTGGTCTCTCCCACTGTAGTCATGTTGGTGTAACTGGTCTCTCTCTGTAGTCATGTTGGTGTAACTGGTCTTTCTCTGTAGTCAGGTTGGTGTAACTGGTCTCTCTCTGTAGTCATGTTGGTTTAACTGGTCTGTAACTGGTCTCTCTCTGTAGTCAGGTTGGTGTAACTGGTCTCTCTCTGTGGTTATGTTGGTGTAACTAGTCTGTAACTGGTCTCTCCCTGTAGTCATGTTGGTGTAACTGGTCTCTCTCTGTAGTCAGGTTGGTGTAACTGGTCTGGAACTGGTCTCTGCCTGTAGTCAGGTTGGTGTAACTGGTCTCTCTCCGTACTCAGGTTGGTGTAACTGGTCTGTAACTGGTCTCTCTCTGTAGTCATGTTGGTGTAACTGGTCTGTAACTGGTCTCTCTCTGTGGTTATGTTGGTGTAACTGGTCTGTAACTAGTCTCTCTCTCTAGTCATGTTGGTGTAACTGGTCTGTAACTGGTCTCTCCCTGTAGTCATGTTGGTGTAACTGGTCTCTCTCTGTAGTCATGTTGGTGTAACTGGTCTTTCTCTGTAGTCAGGTTGGTGTAACTGGTCTCTCCCTGTAGTCATGTTGGTGTAACTGGTCTGGAACTGGTCTCTCCCTGTAGTCGGGATTTGGTGTAACTGGTCTCTCACTGTAGTCAGGTTGGTGTAACTGGTCTCTCTCCGTGCACTCAGGTTGGTGTAACTGGTCTGGAACTGGTCTCTCTCTGTAGTCATGGTGGTGTAACTGGTCTGAACTGGTCTCTCTCTGTAGTCATGTTGGTGTAACTGGTCTGGAGCAGGTCTCTCTGTAGTCATGTTAGGTGTAACTGGTCTGTAACTGGTCTCTCTCTGTGTCATGTTGGTGTAACTGGACTGTAATTGAGGTCTTTCTCTCTGTAGTCAGGTTGCAGTGTACTGGTCTGTAACTGGTCTCTCTCCATAGTCAGGTTTGTGCAATTTTAACTGGTCTCTCCTGTAGTCAGGTTGGTGTAACTGGTCTCTCTCCATACTCAGGTTGGTGTAGCTGGTCTGTAACTGGTCTCTCTTTATAGTCAGGTTGGTGTAACTGGTCTGTAACTGGTCTCTCTATAGTCAGGTTAGTTGTAACTGGTCTCTCTCTGCCGGTCAGGTTGGGTGTAACCCCAATTCTTACTTAACTGGTTTCTCTCTATAGTCAAGGTTGGTGTAACTGGTCTGTAACTGGTCTCTCCCCAGCAGTCAGGTTGGTGTAACACAATTCTGGAGTACGGTCTCCTGTAGTCATGTTGGTGTAACTGGTCTGGAACTGGTCTCTCCCTGTAGTCAGGTTGGTGTAACTGGTCTCTCTCCATACTCAGGTTGGTGTAACTGGTCTGTAACTGGTCTCTCTCTCTGTAATCATGTGGTTTAACTGGTCTGTAACTGGTCTCTCCCTGTAGTCAGGTTGGGGTAACTGGTCTGTAACTGGTCTCTCCCTTTAGTCATGTTGGTGTAACTGGTCTCTCTTTGTAGTCATGTTGGTGTAACTGGTCTGTAACTGATCTCTCTCTGTAGTCATGTTGGTGTAACTGGTCTGGAACTGGTCTCTCTCTGTAGTCATGTTGGTGTAACTGGTCTGTAGCTGATCTCTCTGTAGTCAGGTTGGTGTAACTGGTCTGGACTGGTCTCTCCCTGTAGTCAGGTTGGTGTAACTGGTCTCTCTCCGTACTCATGTTGGTGTAACGTTGCTACTGATGCTGCAGCCTAGGAAGACTGAGGACACATGGAGCTCACATTTCTCCAGCTTAACGAAGAGTTGCTGTGTTCATCCCTGAAGAGTCTCTGATGCACCAACCTAACATACTGAACATGTTCCTCGTCCTCCTTTCCCATGAAGAAGAGCCCTGCTCCAGCGGGAGAGTTGGAGGGACAGAAAAAAAGCCATCAGAATAAGCCTCTTGAAGGTAACAGCCGATGGCCTTTTCTTCTGGCAATGAAAATAACAGCATGGTGGGCTCTCTCACCCATGGTGGAGAAGGCGAGGAGACAGCTTCAATGAGAAGAATAAGACCAATTAAGAATTGCCATGGACCAAGATGACAGGTGAGTCTGGAGAGGAGATTAACAGAAATGACAGCTGTACTTGGTCTTGGTTAGGAGAAATTTTGGACTTGAGAAGAAACGGAACCCAGATCCATGAGACTGTTCATCCAGGGTACGGACCCATAATGGTGAGTCTCTCCATTGGAAAGGGACGCAAAGGGAGTGAGCTAAAGTGATGTCCATGAAATTCACATTAGCATAAGCACTGGACTCTGTCAGAGACAAATAGTTTAAATACTACGAATCTGAAGAGCTTTTCATGTGACACTTTGCAGATCAGTAAATGTTTTGTAAACTTTACTTTAAATGTTTTGTAAATGTAAGCTGTAATGAGGAAAACAGCTAAAGCACAGTACTGAGTGAACGTAAGATGTAGTCTTCACTGTCTTCGTATATTTGAAGTAGTTTTTGGATGTTATGATATTTGAATGACTGTAATATCACGGTCTGTTTCTGTGATGTTGAGATTTAATATAGAAATAAATATGTAGAAATAAGAAAAACTGTAAAGATGGCATTTAAATTGCATTTAAAGAAATAAAAGCATGAATAAACATGGCCATAAATAGAATTTGGAACTGTATCAACATAAAAATTAATCATCATCTTCATCAAAAGCAGAAAGTTTACAAACATTAAATTTCATCTTTTTATGTTTGAATCCCAGACCCAAAAAGAAAAAGAGCAAATGGAATAAGAGCAAGAGAAAGAGAGCAAATAGAGGGAGTAAACAGAGAGAGAGGGAGCAAGTAGAGAGTGAGAGAGAAAGTGATCAAAGAGAAAGAGCAAAGTGAAAGAGAGTGCAAGACCGAATAAAGAAAAAGCGAGGGAGCAAATAGAAAGAGTGAGAGAGCAGATAGAAAGAGCAAAGAGAGAGTGAGCGCAAATAGATAGGGCGAGGATATAAAGAGATCAAGAGAGAGAGCAAACAGAGCAATTAGAGAGAGAGAGCAAATAGAGGGAGAGAGAGAGAGAGGGAGAGCGCTGTAACATCCAATCCATCACTACTGCTGAAACACTGCTGCTGTAAAATCTCTGCTGTAACTCGCTAGTGTAATGTTTCTGCTGTAACAGACCCGTCGCTGCGGCAACACCATCACTGCTGAAGCACCACTGCTGTAAAATCATGATCCATCTGTACTGTAACGTCGCTGCTGCTGCTGAAATGTCGCTACAGTAACGTTCAGATCTGTGGCTGCTGTAACATCACTGCTGTGAATACATCATCAGAATAATCATCATCGTCATCATCGGTTTTATACTTTAACCCCAGACCAACATCATCTGGCCACACCACCACTCCTCCTTTTGGGGAAAATAACTTTTCTTGTTACTGTAACGTCGCTCCTGAAACCTCAATCACGGTGTCCGTCGCTGCTGCAACACCACTGCTGTAAAGTCCCAATCCGCCGCTGCTGTAACACAGCATATTTCTATTATATTACATTTTAATCTCGGACCAATGATATAAAAACGTGAAACGTCACTGCTGAAATGCTGCTGATGTAACACCGCTGCTGTTAAACAGTGATCCATCCATCTTCATTAAATATCTTCCTTTTTATATTTTAACCCAGACTGATGTCATTTGGCCACTCCACCCCCCCCCCCTTTAGGGGACAAGAACATTTTTCGTTACCGTCACTGCTGAAACATTCTGATCTGTCGCTGATGAAACATCAGTCATAGTATCTGTTGCTAATTTAGCAAATAGTAAATTCAAAAGGAGGGAGGGAGGGAGAGAGAGAGAGAGAGAAAAGACAGAAACGGAAATAAATAAAAGTACATTTGAGTGGAATGGGGGAAGGAAAGGAGTGAGAGAAAAACAGAGACAAACAGAAACAAATAGTAAACTCAAGGGGAGTGAGGGAGTGAGAGAGGGACAAGCTGCAGAAAATGACTGAGTAAATCTGAGTGGAATGGGGGAGGGAGGGAGAGAGAGAGAGAGAGAGAGAGAGAAAAGACAGAAACGGAAATAAATAAAAGTACATTTGAGTGGAATGGGGGAGGGAAGGAACGAGAGAAAAAGAGAGACAAACAGAAATAAATTAAATAGTGAGAGGAAGTTATTCATCCAATCCCTAATATCACTGAGGAGCTAATTAAAGTGCTGGCTGATGCTTTATCACATGATTTAACAGATAGGTATAGCTGAGTGTCATCAGCGTAGGAGTGGTAACTAACATTATGCTTCCTTATAATAGTGCTTAGAGGGAGAAGAGCACTGGGCCCAACACCGACCCCTGTGGGACTCCATAATTAACTAGTGACAGCTGAAGGGGTGCCATAATCATCCATTTGGATGAAGTGATAACGGTTTGTGAGATATTGTGAGTTGAACCATTTAAGAGCTGTTCCGCTTATGCCGACATTGGAGTGAAGCCTATTTACTAAAATGGAGTGATCCACCGTGTCAAACGCAGCACTAAGATCTAACAGAACAAGAACAGTGATGTTTCCTGCATCACATCTGTCATTTTAAACTGATTGGGGACTACACCTGAGGTCAAGGATGCGTTCATGATATCAAGTATAGGTGTTGATAGTACTCCTAAGGGTTCCTTCAGGAGCTTGGTTGGAATGGGATCTAACCGACAGGTTGTGGACTTTGCCTTGGCTATAAGGGAAATTAGCTCAGAGTTATCGATGAGATTAAAATCACTAAAATATTGTGAGCACTGTTCTGGTAGTGGATTAATTCGAGGGCTAATAGGGCACATTTGGAGCCTAATGTTGTTAATTTTATCATTAAAAAACTGAAGAACCCTCTCGTTAGTAATACTACACGCTGGCCTTCTATCAGTTCTGTCTGTTAGCTGAGCGAGTGTCTGAAATAAATAGCGGGTTCTGCTTGTTGTTCTCAATAAGTTTTGAATAGTACTCAGTCAAGGGGAGGGAGGGAGAGAGAAAGAAAAAGAGAGAGAGGGAGAGCACACAAAGGGGGAAAAAAAGAAATAAATCAAAGACTAATTCAAGGGGCGGGATGGGGGAGAGAGAGAAAGAAAGAAAAACTGAAATTGTATACTCAAATAGTAAACTCAAGTAAAGGGAAGGAGGGGGAAGAGAGTGAGAGAGAAAAAAGGAGAGAGAAATAGAAATAAATTGAAGCAAACCCGAACCGTCGCTGCTGAAACATCCCGATCCGTCGCTGCTGTAACATCCCGATCCGTCGCTGCTGTAACATCCCGATCCATTACTGCTGATGTATCACTGCTGCTGTTTAATGCCGATCCATCCATCTTCATTAAGAATCATCACCTTTTTGTATTTTAACCCCAGGCCACACCACCACCCCCCCTTTAAGGGAAAATAACTTTTTTAGTAACGCTGCTAAAACATCCCGATCCGTCGCTGATGAAACATTGCTGCTGTTAAAGTGAGATCCATCACTGCTGTAATTCTGCACAGAGAGAGAGGAAAAAATAAAAAATAAAAAAAAACAAAAATAATAATATATATATATGTATATGTATGTGAGAGAGACCTCCACTGGAAACAGTCTTGCTAATGAGATTTCATTCCAGCTCCTGAAGACCTGACCAGTTGAGGAGCCTGTTCAACTGCATCCAACAACAGATTAAGTGTGTATGGGTAATGGTCTGTCTAACAGCTCCAGCCAGAAATTGAGATTTTAATAAAAAATTACAAAATTATTAAAAAAAAAACTACAACTGGACTACCTGACTCTAACTGAGACACATACAGATGGGTGCTGGTTCAGAAATAGTGGCTACAAACCCCTGCATTCAGTGAAGCCCTGTTTAGACTAGTTTTCAACCTGCCCTCATCTATATTATTAATGTCAATAAAAATGAATGAATATTCAATTGTTTTTAAAAAAAGAATGAATATTCTGTTGTTTAAAAAAAGAATGAATAATCTAATGTAGCTCTATTCAATATTATGGTTGCTGTGCAGTTCTTTTCCCATGGAAGTGATAAACTCACCCAACCAGCAGAGCTCCTCCTCCCAGTGTGGCGTAAAACATAGTGACGCGAATCGGTGTTCACCAACCCTTTATAAACTCTCTCTGTGACGTCATAGTAAAAGCCAACGATCTATACATATATCAGTATAAATATCTATTTATCTATCTATCTCTTTTAAAGTAAAAATAATAATAGAAATAAATGGTCATTTAAAGTGTTTATGTTGAAATTAAAGGGTATAAGCGGTGTAACACTTTAATCTCAATGTTTTGTTCTGTGTGTGCAGCTCGTGTGTGTTTAAAAAAACAGCCTAAAAAACACAAGGAGAAAGTTCTGGAGGGTCAGGCTCCCCCTAGCGGCCGGACAGAGAATTCTTATAAAATAAGATATGAAGTATTCCGATGTATACATTTATTCATACATAAACACAGAAGAACAAAACATCAGACTAAAAAACAGTAATAATATAATGATAATAAACATCATAAAGTGGACAAATCTTCATTTTAAATCTAGAGAAACCGCTCAGTGTGCTATAAACCA
>JABMDN010000537.1:17500-18573 GCA_017165825.1 Hepsetus odoe | reverse complement strand
CCCTCTGCTGGTCTGCAACACAGAAGTCTGAAATAATGCTCACCTTTAATGTTCTGTGCCAGATCAGCAGGAACCCTGGGAGCAGCGCTGAACCAGGAGTCCGAGCGGCCTCTTCTCAATCCTGCCGACAACGCCAACTTAATACGTCGTGGAAAGTTGAAGTGTGTCCCTAAGTCAGAAACTTTTATAGCAAAGGGATTTTTACTGTAAAAACAGGTGGAACAATCAGAAAAGATCTCATTTGGATGTATCGCTCTTAAAGGCACAGTAACAGCCTGTTTGAGGGATGAAGCGGGACTGTCCATGAAACCTGGACTGGAGGAAATGAGGGACATGGGCTCTTCAAGGATGTGGGAGTCTGTGCTGAGGAGAGGAAGTGCTTCACTCAGTGTTCTAACATAGAACCTTCACTCTGAACAATTAGCCAACCAACTCCAACCAACTCTGCAGAACATGGATGCCTTTTCCCCAAAACATAATGGTTGTGATGTCACAGGTTTAGTCTTGACAGTAAAATTGATTCTCAGTCCAAACTTCAGTCTAGAGCTCATGAAGCATCAGACTGATCAAAATGATACAAAATGAGAACCTGAGACCATCAGGAACCTGTAGAACCCTCAGAGGGAAACATGTACATCAACACCAACACTTCTGGGTCTGGGCTCCTCTCAGTGATTCTTCCTCTCGTTGGTAGAGATGGTCTTGGTGAAGATGAGGGTCTCTTGTGAAGAGCTCTGTTGTACAGACTGCTGTACTGAGCAGCAACTGAGGGATGAAATCCTTAATCATCACTGAACACTTTCATTTTATATTTCATTTGTAGTGACGGTGAAATAAACCTTTAAAGAAAGTTATTAAAGGAACAGTCATGTGTGGAGATGCTCCTCAGATTTATCATAAGACTTTACGTCCTGAGTGTTGATCCTGTTCTAATGGATGAGGTTCTAGAGATTCATTAAAGGAGTACAGGACTCACAAACAAGATCTACAGAGGTTTTGACTCTCAGATCTGGTGTTTTCTACCAAAGGTTCTGTTTTCTGTATTTCGTAAACTGTGTGAAACTGTGTCAGAG
>JABMDN010000537.1:0-12500 GCA_017165825.1 Hepsetus odoe | reverse complement strand
TTTACTCACTTGTTCAACAAACACTCTTTAAATCAGTCCTTCTCTCCACATGTTGTCTCTGTGTAAAGATCAAGTGTGCACACACAGGGACGAGTGCAGTAAAGTCTTTAATCTGTAAATACTTTTATTCACTGAATGAACAGAATGTGAGAAACTGGCAGACAAAAGATCCTCGAGCCGCTTTTCCTGAAGTACCGATTTGCACACATACAGATGTATTTACATACATTGTTGGTCATGTGTTGGAGGGGAATGAGCAGGAATATAGGGGGGTCATCAGTGACTTCGTCAGTTGGTGCGATCAAAATCATCTGCGCATCAATGCCAGCAAGACGAAGGAGCTGGTGATTGACTTCCGCAGGAAGTCACCCCCCGTTACACCGGTGGGCATCCAGGGTTTGTGCATTGAAATGGTGGAGGAGTACAAATACCTGGGTGTCTACATCAACAATAAACTGGACTGGTCCACTAACACTACTGCTCTGTACAAAAAGGGCCTCAGCCGTCTCCACCTGCTAAAGCGGCTGAGGTCCTTTGGAGTAAACAAACATCTCATGAGGACATTTTATGACACTGTGGTGGCGTCGGCTGTTTTTTACGCTGTGGTCTGCTGGTGTGGAAGAGTCGCAGAGAGGGACAGAGGGAAACTAAACTAACTGGTCAAGAGGGCCAGCTCTGTCCTGGACTGCCCGCTCAAATCCATCGAGCAGGTAGGAGAGGAGAGGATGTTGTCCAAACTAACATCCATCATGGAAAACACCTCCCACCCCCTACACGAGACTGTGCGAGCACTGAGCAGCTCGTTCAGCAGCAGACTGTTACACCCGCAGTGTAAGAAAGAACGCTACCGCAGGTCATTCCTACCTGCAGCCATCAGACTCCACAACTCAACATAACATAACATTACACTACTTGTTTATTATTATTATTATATATTATAATATATTATATATTATTGTATGTTATTATTATTATTAATACTGTATTGTATATTATTATTTATTATTACATTTACTATTATTATTATTATTACATTTATTTATTTATTATTTATTATTACATTTATATTTATATTTTTTGCTACTTGTTTACTTATATTTATAATTTATTCAAAACTCATTTATTACCGTGTATTATTACTCTTGTAGATATGTATATGTATATATATATATGTGGAAAGATAGATATATAGATAGATAGATAGATAGATAGATAGATAGATAGATAGATAGATAGATAGATAGATAGATAATTTATAATTTATTGTTTATTTATTTATAGCTCCTCTACTTTTTCTCCTGTACTTGTTCCTCTTTCTCTATATCTTTATATTTTTTTATATATTTTTTCTTTTCTATTTCTGTACACCTGTCACTTTTATAAGAGCCCTGTAACGCCCAAATTTCCCACTCGTGGGATAATAAAAGATCACTCTACTCTACTCTACTCTCTATTTATATGGTTAATAATGTATTGATACTAGCAAGAAACACAAGAAAGAAACAGGTTGACAAGTGAGATTAGAGAGGAGTCACCATGGACTATGATGAGGAATGAATGTCAGTAAAACAAATACATGAGCATGAATGACAGGGAGGACAGTGTCTCTTTAGGATGCAGGGAGGTTTATGGATGTGGTAAGACAGAACAGGCAGTTGGTCAATGTGAAAGATTGAGCAGCCAAAAGAAGAAGGAGAAAAAGCTTTGTTTCAAGGTAATTTTGGAAGGCTTTTCTAATTGTTTGTATATTTCCTTCACCATATATTTCTTGTTATTGGTTTTAAGTATACTAATTTTCCATTAAAATATTTTCTCATCTAATTACTTACCCTGATACATAGCACTGACATTACATATTTGGGAAATCTAAGAATGATCACGGTTGGGAAATCAGCAACAATGAGCACCACCATAAAAGATGTGTGTAGTGGAAGACCCTCCTCGACCTACTTGGTCCTCAACACCTGCTCTCAGAGAGGAAGCTCTTTTTAAGCACAGTGTTTACACATGACAGTGCAGCCAGACAGGGCTGATATTCATCTCTGACGAGCTCCTTGATATTTGTTTTGAAAATCAGCTGTCAGTGAGATGTCAAACAAAGAGCTTTATGTTTCTCTTCACTGGATAAACATAGAGATATACAGAGGAGAGACTCTGTAGATGAACAAAACGTGAGGTGAAGAGGATCAGAGACACATCACGGGGAAGAAAACCAGCAACTTTGGCTTTTCCATCAGGGTGTTTGTAGGAAATACAGGAGACGAAGGTTTCCCAGTAGGACTGTGTAGATCTTCATGTGTGAGTATGAATCATTTTAATCGTTCTGTTTTCTGTGATGATCAACCACCTGCATGTCCTCTCTCAACACATCCCTAAACCTTGTCTTTGGTCTTCCTCTTCTCCTCCTTCCTGGCAGCTCCATCTTCAACATCCTCCTTCCAATATAATCCTCGTCTCTCCTCTGCACATGTCCAAACCAACACAAACTTGCTTCTCTAACTTTCTCTCCAAGACGTCTAACCTGAGCTCTCCCTCTAATATACTCATTTCTAATCCTGTCCATCCTCGTCACACCCAACAAAAATCTCAGCATCTTTAACTCTGACACCTCTAGCTCCGCCTCCTGCCTTTTCATCAGTGCCACCGTCTCCAACCCATACAACATAGCTGGTCTCACTACTGTCCTGTAAACCTTCCCTTTTACTCTAGCTGGTACACGTCTGTCAGAAAATCACTCCAGCCACTCTTCTCCACCCATTCCAGCCTGCCTGCACTCTCTTCTTCACCTCTCTTCCACACTCACTATTACTCTGAACTGTTAATCCCAAGTATTTAAACTCTTCCCTTTGTTACCTCTACTCCCTGCATCCTAACCACTCCACTTTCCTCCCTTTCATTCACACTCATGTATTCTGTCTTTGCCCTACTCACTTTCATTCTTCTCCTCTCCAGAGCATATCTCCATCTCTCCAAGTTCTCCTCAAGCTGCTCCCTACTCTCACTGCAGACCACAATATCATCAATAAACATCATCGTCCACGGAGACTCCTGCCTAACCTCGTCCATCAACCTGTCCATTACTATTGCAAACAAGAATGGGCTCAGTGCTGATCCTTGATGTAATCCAACATCTACCTTAAATGCATCCGTCACTCCCACTGCAGATCTCACCACTGTTACACTGCCATCATACATATCCTGAACTACTCTCACATACTTCTCTGTAACACCAGACTTCCTCATACAAAACCACAACTACTCTCTAGGCACCCTGTCATATGCTTTCTCCAAGTCCACAAAGGCACAATGCAGCTCCTTGCAGCCCGTGTTAACTCCTGCCTGAAATCCACCTTGCAGTCCTCCTCCTTCAGCTTCCACCACTTGATCCTCGGCTCTGCCCTCACTTTCTTCCTCTTCTTGACCTCCAAGGTCATCCTACAGACCACCATCCTATGCTGTTTAGCTACACTCTCCCTTGTCACTACTTTGCAGTCTCCAATCTCCTTCAGACTGACCCTCCTGCAAAGAATATAATCTTCCTCCACTCTTATACGTCATCCTGTGCTCCTCCCTCTTCTTAAAATAAGTATTAACTACAGCCATTTCCATCCTTTTTGCAAAATCTACAACCATCTGACCTTCAGCATTCCTCTTCTTGACACCATGCCTACCCACCACCTCCTCATCACCTCTGTTCCCTTCACCAACATGACCATTAAAATCTGCACCAATCACCACTCTCTCTCCTCTGGGTACACTTGCTATCACTCCATCTAACTACCTCTTCTTTTCTTCTTTCTCTTCCATTTCACAACCAACTTGTGGAGCATAAGCACTAATGACATTATCACACCTTCAACTTCCAGCTTCAAACTCATCACCCTCCCTGACACCCTCTTCACCTCCAAAACAATCTTCTCATATTCTTCCTTCAGGAAAACACCTACTCCATTCCTCCTTCTATCCACACCATGGTAGAACAGTTTAAATCCTCCTCCAATACACCTGGTCTCACTACCCTTCTCACTCCCCTTCCTGACGTAACCCTCCCCATTTTCCTGGGCTTGGCACAAAGAAATACACTGGCTTTTGCATCCCTAGTGGCTGGGATTCAATTCTGCTGCAGGTAAACACTGATTATCCACTCTTTCTCATGTTCTTCACAGTTGTGTGTGGTGGATCTGGATACATTCCTCATTGGTGTCACTTTGTGTATGTGGATGAAAACTGGACTGATGCTCAGAGCTACTGCAAACAGAACTACGCTGATCTGGTTACCATCAACAACATGGAGGAGATGGAGAAGCTCAATGATACACTGAAAGCCAGTGATTTTTGCATTAGTCTGGAGTGTCCATTTGCTACCAGAACAAGTCTCTGAAGTCTCCAGGTAACTGCAGACTTGGTACAGGACTCTACAGGACTCTAGAGAGAACCGGAGCAGTGCAGTCTGGAGGGCAGACATCAGTGGATCATCCTGCCTGAGAACCAGACACAACTTAATCTGCACCACCTTGTCATTGATTTGTGTGCGTGTCTGTGTGTATGTGTTTGAGAGAAATACTGGTACTGAATTCATTTAAAATGGTCTTTTTGAACCAAACTGAAAACAGATTCTGTTCTAATGTTAGTCAATTTCAGCGGTGTTGCTCTGGACTGGTTTTCTGAATCTCCATCCATCCTCTGCCGCTTGTCCCAAGTGGGGTCGCGGGGGGGGTGCTGGCGTCCAACCCAGCGCACACAGGACGAGGACGGGGGATGCACCCTGGACAGGTCGCCAGCCCATCGCAGGGAGGAGCGGGACGGGGACGGTACCTTGCTCAAGGGTACCTCAGGGCAACCCACTGGGAAGGGGTTCGAACCCCCAATCCTCCGATCATGTGTCCAACACCCTAGCCACTAGGCCACCACTGCCCCTATTTAGAATATCTAAATATATTATATTAATGTAATCTAATTCAAAGAAATCTTCTGTATCTTGGACTTGAATATGGGGCAGCGGTGGCCTAGTGGTTAGGGCATTGGCCACATGACCAGAGAATCAGGGGTTCGAACCCCTTCCCGATAGGTTGCCCTGAGGTACCCTTGAGCAAGGTGCCGTCCCCATCACGCTCCTCGCGTCTGGCAACCTGTCCAGGGTGTGTCCCCTGTCCTTTGCCCTGTGTGAGCTGGGATGGACTCCATCTTGGAACTATACTTGATATACTATACTATACTATACTACGCGACCCTGCTTGGGACAAGCGGCAGAAAATGACATGACAATGAATACTTGAATATCAATTTAAAAGTAACAATGTGAGAGCTTGTAAATGATGTTTGGCACCATAGAAGTAATCTTCATCCTCTTCAAGAACCTGCGACCTTGTGGATGTATAATGTTCTAAGACTGCAAGAACCTTGAGTACAGACTAGAATGTCAAATGTATACATGCACTGCTGAATGCAATGACCAGTAACTCCTGCCTGATCTGTACATACATGGAGAGGCTCATTTGCATTTAAAAATGTCCTTTAACAGATATGTATGGCACTCAAGGTCTTGTGGAATTCACTGCTATAGCTGTCATTGGTGCATCCCAAACCATGTACTACCATCTTCCACCACCATGTTTCACTCCTCAGCTGGAGTGTTTTCATTTCTCTAAATATAACACTCATTTTAACCCAGACTGTTATGCTTTTGTCTCATCCAAACAAAAACCCGGCTTTTGTGATAGTGTTCATAGAGGCCTTTAGTTAGCAATTAAGTGAAAATGAAAGTGACTATTTTTGTCATTGTGAAACATGACACAACACACAGTGAGACGCAACAAAATTCAACCACTGTCTTTTACCCAAACAAACCGTGCAGCACAAACCGTACACAATCTGTCTTCCTGTGAAGTGGAGTCCAAACCCATGACATAGGTCCACTTACCATTGCCAACAACAGATATTTGGTAAAAAGTTCAATGTTTGTGGTCATATTTAATATCTGTTGAAATCTAGATAATTGCATATGCTGCAGGTTTGATCCTCATTTTGATTTTAACCTGAACATGTTCCAGAATTAGATTTAACATAACTTTAAAGTAATCCAAGTGATAAGTGCTTTATTGTTTCTGCAAATTCAAATGAATCTGAAAATTAAGCTCATCTGTTTCTCCTTTCATCTGTGTGGTTTCATCCTCTACACATGTAAAGAATGGACAAGGACCCACTTTTACTTTTGTTAAGGTTTATTTCTCCTCATGAAAGCTACTTTCATCAGTTTCACCCCTGAAACTGTAGACCATGGACACAGAATATATCTTCATAACTATCCATGTCAGGTCAGCTGTTACACAAGGAGATAATGCAGATATTCAACATTTAGCAAATCCAGAGCAACTTCCACTTCCTGATTACAGGGACAGTCCCTCTAGAGCACCCCAGCAATGTTGTGCATCCTTTTGAAAGCTACCCTGCAGTAAAAAGGGATGGGTGCTCTCACTAATAAGATCCTGGTTACTGATCCAACACAGGGCAAGCAGGGCAATCCTTTTTGCTGAGAATTTATTCTCTTTTTTCCTCCAGGAGATCTTATTATCTCCCACAGTCCAAAGACAAGAACTTCATGTTAACTGCCCCCAAGGTGTGACTCTGTTCACAAGTGCTGGGGATGTCACATCATGTGTTACTCTTGTATCAGTGGCTCAGCTTTTTTTATTTGCTTTGGAAAATTTCACAGAAACTCATGCATATTACTTTCCTTTACATTTAACATGTACAGAGATGATTATGATAACCGACACCAGCCAATGGCAATGAGGGATAAAGTATCCCTCTAGGACACAGAGGTGGAGCATTAAAGAGAGCTATACATAAAGAGTCATTATGTGGAAACTGTACACACAGGGAGACACAGAGGAGTCAACACACATCACGAGGAAGAATAATAGCATTTCACTTTTCTCAAATATAAAGGAGGAAAAAACTTTACAAGGAGGGTTTTATTAACCTTCATGGTGTGTGTGAACTAGTTGTGTGGTTTTCATCATTACATTCTTGTTTGATTGAGTTAATGCTATGAAACTGGATTAAATCCTCATTCTTGATGTAAACAGGTGTGGAAAACCAATTTTCTCAATAATGGATCTGAAATGGATTACAGTCATCTTGCTGTTCTCAGGTCAGATTTATCTTCTTTAATAGCTTCATTTTGTTTAGTACTAAACCACAAACTAATATGTTTAATAGGTGTATATAAACCTTCCTCAGTCCTTTTTCTTGCATGGTTGAAGATCTCTGATCTGCTATAAGATAGCACTATTGAAATTGCTCATGATCTTCACAGTTGTGTGTGGTGGATCTGGATATGTTCTTCATCAGTATCACTTTGTTAATGAGGGTAAAACCTGGGATGAAGCTCAGAGCTACTGCAGACAGAACTACACTGATCTGGCCATCATCAACGACATGGAGGAGATGAAGAAGCTGAATGTTGCTCTAGAAAAAAAAACAGGAAACCTTGCATGGATAGGCCTTGATAAAGGAAAAAATGGGAAATGACATTGGTCTCTGGCAGATGGAAACATGGAGGGAGACAAATACAGAAAGTGGACCAGTGGAGAACCAAACAACGCTACGGGGAACGAGTACTGTGTTGCGATGTTTAAAAATGTTGGAACTTGGAATGATCAGCCCTGTGAAATCTCAAACACTTTTGTGTGTTTTGATGGTAAGAACATCTTTTCTGTATGAAAGAGTTTCACTAACTGGGTCGAGGAGGAAACACTGACTAAACCATAGATCTGTTTATAAAAGCTGATCTAAAATTGAGCTGTTAAATTAATAAGACATTACTTTCTTTTAGACTCCAAAACAAACATTCAGAGATACATATTCATTAATACCAACATGACCTGGCGTCAAGCTCAGAGCTACTGCAGAGAGAATCACACTGACCTGGTCACTATGAGTAACCAGACTGAGAACCAGCAGGTCTGGAGTTTGGTACAATCTTCAATCAGTGATAATGTCTGGATCGGTCTGTTTAATGACTCCTGGCAGTGGTCTGATCAGAGTAATTCCTCGTTCAGATACTGGTTTTCTACACAGCCAGATAATCAGGGTGGACTTGAGCATTGTGCTGCTGTGTCTTTGGTGAACCAGGGTAGCTGGGATGATGTGGGGTGCACCACCCAGCTCCCATTCGTCTGCATTGAGAGTGAGTCTTATTTCAGTTTTTTAATAATGTGTTCACTGATAATGTAAAATTACCTGAATCTCAAAATGCTAAATATCACCACTTGAAGGTTTTTCAATCTGGTGAAAGGATGAAGTTGTTTGTTTTCCTCCAGACAAGCTGAAGTTGGTGACGCAGAATCAGACATGGAGAGAAGCTCTGAGATACTGCAGGGAGCATTATGTGGACCTGGTCTCTGTTCACTCTGAGGAGATCCAGCTCTGGGTGATGGAGGTGGTACAGAAAGCCTCCACTGAATATGTGTGGTTGGGTCTGCGTCACACCTGCATTCAGGGCTCCTGGTTCTGGGGTAGTGGGTTCTCTGTCTGCTACCAGAACTGGGCTCCAGGTAATGGGACAGGGGGAGAAGACTGCAATCCTGTAGAGAGAACCGGAGCAGTGCAGTCTGGAGGAGAACATAGGTGGATCAGCCTGCCTGAGAACCAAATGCTCAACTTCATCTGCACCCTCTATGAGGATTAGAGTGTTTGTTTTAGGTGGAGCCAGAATACAAACTTTTCCACTCTCTTTTTAAACACCAGTTTCAGTTTTGTCTTTTAATTTTTGGTAAAACTGGATTACACGGATTATATCTCTGATCATGAAATATTTACTGAATATAATCTAGACTGTATGTTGTGCAGATTTCACCTCATTATAACCTTCACCTTATTGTTATCATGAATGAACTTCACCTGTAATCACCTTCATTTCTGTCCATTTAAATACATTTGCCTCTTATTTCAGTGTATGCTGGGATTCTCTTACATGTAGTTTGTTCTTTCATTTTGGGACCGTTGGCAGAAAAATGAATGTCTGTAGAAGATCACACAGAACTCAACCAAAGATAAAGACAATGTACTGGATGAAGACGAAGGTAAGTCAAGGTTCAGTCCCAAACTGAATGTCTCAGACTTAGATTTAGACTTTACAACCAGGAAATGACTCTGTAGAATATGACTGGACCATGACTAAACCTGCAGGTACCAGTCCTGCACAGTCAAGCTGCTGTTGTGAGCTAAATCACACTCTCATGTTTTGTGGAGGAAGTTTCAAATTTCCCTACTGAATTTCCTTTAATGGTACATTTCCTCCAGGATGCTTCATGGAAATGATACTGCAGTTCTCAGGGAGGGAAGGCCTGGATGTATGAGTGGAAACTTCAAACTCAACAAACAAAACATGAACCGAAACTAAACAAAGACATAAAACCACAACAGCAACAAAAGAAACTAAGAAACAAAGCTAGGCTAATCGAGGCTAGGCTAAACGAGGGTAAGCAAGGCTAGCCAAAAACTAGATTAAACAAGAGTTAGGCAACTTACTGTATGTCTACGTCTCCTGCTGCACACTTTCACCCAAACCCAGTCTTAACAACTCTGGCAATATGATTATAAAAGTTCAGAGAATGAAAATACGGACAGTTTTTGGACTTTTTGGTCAGAAAAGATTAATGTATCGATGTGTCTTCTCAATAACAATCTTAAAGCAGCATGAATATCCATCCATCCATTTTCTGCCGCTTGTCCCAAACGGGGTCGCGCTGGCGTCCAACCCAGCGCACACAGGGCGAGGACGGGGGACGCACCCTGGACAGGTCGCCAGCCCATCGCGGGGAGGAGTGGGACGGGGATGGCACCTTGCTCAAGGGTACCTCAGGGCAACCTGGGATCATGCGGCTGACGCCCTAACCACTAGGCCACCGCTGCCCCAGCATGAATATATATATATATAATTCTTTTTAAAAATACGAAGAGTGGTAGCCTGAAAAATATTTAAAAACAGGTTGGGGCAGGTTTTAGGTGCATAAAAAACAAAAACACAATTTACATTTATTTCCTCAATTTTACCTTTCACAACAAACCCCAGAGGGATATCGCTAATTTGTCTATTTATAGCAAAATATTCCTGACAGATTGTCACCGGTGAGGTGTGTTTTGGGCACGGTAGAGGGTGCTCTGTTCTGACTGAGCACACCTGAGCTCATGAAGGCACAGGTGTGCTTCATTGGGGCTGACTATTTAAGCCCCGATGAGTCAGAACAGAGCGTGGTTCATTCATTAGGCTAAGCCTACATGGTTGGGTGGTTTTGTATACTTGGTATCTTGGTTTAGGCTGCAGTTCCTTGGTTTTAGTTTGAACTGCGGTCCTTGGGTCTTGTGTTGGTTAATATTGATAATAAAGCTATGATTCGAACTCCTGGCTTTGCGTTGGCGTCCTTCCTGCACCCCGCCACCGTTACACAGATTCTACACAATCAAAAAGAGATCTTTGAGAATTTGATTCAGAGAGTTTTATTCTAGATTCCCATTTATGTCATACATTTTACCAGGTCCATTATTGAGCCCGATGTGTTTTCTTTCCTTTTCATCCTAAAAGAGCGTAATAAGTAGAATGTAATATGTAGGCAAAGGTGCAAGTAGAGTCAATTCACAGAACAGGTGTTTAAGGGGTGACAGAGTATTTTCATTTTCACACACACACACACACACACACACACACACACACACACAGACATATATATATATATATATATATATATATATATATATATATATACTATCAGTTACATTTTAATTGATGCTGGAATTGTTTTTCTGCACACACTATACTGTAAATGTATAGATAAATTCAATTTGCATAAATATGCATTTCAAAGTAATGCTCAGATATCACTCTTGTAAAGGTAGAGGGTAGCTTGTTAAAGTGAGCCAGTAATCACTTATCTCTACTTTGACAGTGATGAGTTTCTCATTCTTTGTCTACCACGATGTCGACAACAGGTAGGGAAACTTGTGTCTAGAGGGCCACACTTCTACCCCTGATTAAAGAGCTCTTTTGGACAGTGGTGAGCTGGTGATTATGGACTTGACCCCATGATTGAAATATTGCTGGACCAGTTGGACATACAGGACAGCACAAACTACAGGACCATTCTGAGTTGCTGCAATAACATTTCAGCAAATTTTACTAGCCTGCTGCATCAGTTCTTCAGTTTAAATATCTTGGTGACTTTGAATTAAGCCCTCTGTAGGTTGATCATTTTCATTTTCATCCAATAATGTGGCCTTTTGCTCCTAACACATCACCCGTTCCATATCAGTCTGGATATCCAGCAGGATTGTTTTTTCCATTGAGATCTGATGTGTTTTCAAAGTGTTCCTTTAATTTTTTTCAGTGTTCCTGTAGGGTGGTGTTCATAAGGGTGATTTGAGCCATTAATTACAGTAGACATGATGAGTTGTCCTGCATTTGACATTTATAAAGATTTTTTCCAAGAAGCGTCCACTGCTGTTGCGCTTTCAGGGTTTAAAGCGATGAAATTATAATGATTGGCACTTGTTGGCATAACAGTCATAATTTTCTATATAGATTAAGTCATAAGTGTATCCAGGTCTTCACACCAAAAGGTCTTAATTTAAGTGTAGAAGGAAGCAAAATAAGTCCACCAGTTTAGCATAAAATATGCAAATATTAATGTGTCGGATATCATGAAGGGCTAAGCATGATGGGGTCGTTCGTCTGCTTTCAACATATTCTAAAACTAACTGAGCTTACTGGGTTTTTTGATAAGGACAGTATGTTTTGAAAAGATGGAGAGCAAAACGTTTCTTGACATAAAAAGAAGTGACTTTTGGCCAAATGTAATAATTAAAAAAAAAAAAATTTTATTATAATGTAAGTTAAACTAACCCAGCCACTAGGGATGCACAAGCCAGTGTATTTCTTCGTGCCGGTCCCAAGCCCGGGTAAATGGGGAGGGTTACGTCAGGAAGGGCATCCGGTGTAAAACTTTGCCAAATCAATATGCGGACAACGATACAGAATTCCATACCGGATCGGTCGAGGCCCGGGTTAACAACGACCGCCATCAGTGCTGTTAGCCTACAGGGTGCTGGTGGAAATTGGACTACTGTTGGCCAAAGAAGAAGAAGAAGAGGAGGAAGGCATGTCCAGAGGGAGAAGGAGAGAAAGAAGGAGAGGAGAGTGGAAGTGAGGGTAGGGACTTTGAATGTTGGCAGCATGACTGGTAAAGGTAGAGAATTAGCTGATATGATGGAGAGAAGGAAGGTTGACATTTTGTGTGTGCAAGAGACTAGATGGAAGGGTAGTAAGGCCAGGTGTATTGGAGGGGGGTTTAAACTGTTCTACTATGGTGTGGATAGAAGGAGGAATGGAGTAGGTGTTATCCTGAAGGAAGAGCATGTGGAGAGTGTTTTGGAGGTGAAGAGGGTGTCAGGGAGGGTGATGAGTTTGAAGCTGGAAGTTGAAGGTGTGATAATGAATATTG
>JABMDN010000536.1:0-22919 GCA_017165825.1 Hepsetus odoe | reverse complement strand
AATAATAATATTAATAATGATATGATGATGATAATAATAATAATATTAGAGAGTTAAAGTGTCCTGTACCCGGTGGTTCTGGTAGGCGGTGACGGCTGTAAAGCGGGTCTCCTCGAACACGAAGGTTTTGTAATTCTCCTCCGCGTACTTCTCGCTGTCCTTCCTGGGGTCCACGTAGACCACGTGGAAGCGGGGCTGGTATCTGTGCATGGAGTTCAGGATGATCTGCAGAACCAAGGAGGAACATTTTACATCAAACCAACAAACCTCTTTTAAAACAGGCAGAAAAAACTACTTCTACTAGCACTAATTCAACTGATCATAAAACATCAAAGGAAGAAAGAAGAAGTGGAATGTGTCGCGTTCATTCGTCGCCATAGCAACCAGCACAACCTTCCTTTTTAAGTTATTCGCAATTAAATTGATCGCCTTTTGGTTTTGCTCCCTCCCTCAGCCTGTCGTTTTTACAAATGATGATAATAATAATAATAATAATAATAATAAAGGTGGGATTTAATTTAAAATATATATAAAACGTGTATTTTCTGATAATCAAATCATTTAACAAAGAAAACGATTCATTTATTGATTGACGTTCATTTGAATGATTGAATTCTTTTTTGTGAACGCTTTGTTGAATTCTTTATTTTGAGGATTTTCTTTTCTTATGCAGTGTAATGCTGGCCCGGGATGTGAGTAATCTCGGACCGTGTCCCTGTCTCTGACTAATGTGCTGTTACTGAAAGAGCGCCGCTGGTTCCTTTTCGGGATCCCGCGATCTCGAGCGCGAGGGTTTTATGGTGTCCCGGGATGAGCTGATGTTCTTTCTTCACGTCTGAATCACCTAAATCACTTTTAACACACCTCCACTCAAGAGTTTAGTGTCGCTCTGAATCACAGTCTCTTAAAAATCTCTTTAATTCACTCGATTAAACCGGTTTGACTCAAACGCAATACATTTACGCCGCATTTAAGTTTGTATTATGATCCGGATGATTTTCTTAAACAGTAACCAATACACCTCAATATACCGATTTCTTTAAATCTACAGGTAGATTAAAAAATAATCCCTGCACTCGAGAGAAAGTCCCCGGATGTTCGTTTAAATTAGCGCCGCAATTTCCGTCGGCGCTCTTTCATTTCCGCTTCTGTTCATTCTGAGCACTAAAGAACCGCAGGAGCTGCAGATCTTTCACATCCCAGCGCGGGACGCATACCTGTCCATAAACATCTGTGATCATACACTCTTTAATCCTCTCTGTAAAGGTGTGTGGGGACTCTACTCACGTGACCGTTGTCGTCCAGAAGGTTATTGGTCAGTTTCAGTTTGTCGAAGGAGACGATCTGTTTCATCCACTGCGCTCCTTTGGCGGGAGAGTCCGGGTGGTAGTGCACCCTGCCCGGGGTGGCGGGGTCAGCTTTACCCGCCACGAGCCACGAGGAGCTGTGGAAGGCATACCTTCATCCAGGAGAGACAGAGAGAGAGAGAGAGAGACAATTTCTTAATTATATTCTTGTTTCTATCTATCTATCTATCTATCTATCTATCTATCTATCTATCTATCTATCGTCCTTTAGGAAAAGTGTAAATCTATGTATGCATCTTAATGCATATGCATCTTAATGCACCTATGCATTGATACATACATAGATTATATATATATATATTCCCTTTAGATAGACAGAGAGAAAGATGAATAGATTTTTTTTCTATACATCTGCATAATATAAAATGCATATTATGTATATAAATCCTGCACATGAGACTTGTACTGCCTTCTTTTGTTGAAGCAGAGAGGGGTCAAAGTGCACATGAATGGAGTTTTCTTTAAAAACATGAAAAAAATGCAGAGCATGAATAGAAATCTGTCAGAGTTTAGTAGAGTTTAGTAAATCCATTCTCTCCGAACATGATTCCAGTCCTTTATTTTGCCTCCGCGAGCTGTAAAGACGCCCACACTCTTAAATGCAGTTGAGAGGTGAAGTAAAGAAGAGAAGAAGCAGAACCGACACAACAGAATGAAATTGAAGGTGGAAGAGGGAATCAGGAACTAACTGTGAAAGGCTGAAACTGAATCCACTTCTTTCTTCCAGAAAGCTGCTCTAATGATGTTTTGTTCCCCGAAAACCAGGAAAATACCAGCTGATCAAAGCTGAACCTCGTCGCTGATGTTGCTCCAAAACGCTCTTGATTGGTTTTATTATTTTGGTCTGAAGGCTTTGGGGAGTTTGCAGTCACTTTTCACGAAAAAGCCACGATCTAACACTCGAGCGACCGAAACAACCAACACAGAAGTAAATAAAATTCAATTCAATTAAATATTACCTTAATATTGTGCGTTTGGGCGCTGAATTGACACCAATTAAAACTTAAATCAAAACGATTATATTTTTTGTTCAGTCACAAAGTTACGCTTAGGGCTGTTTTTATTCTTAATTTTAAGAATAAAGTTTTAGGTTTTTTATTTTAAATTTTTTATTCGATCCTATCTCCAATTTTTTTTTTTTTTTTTTTACTCATTTTTAAAAACGAAACGCAAAAATATATATTTTTTTGTCGACATAACGTTTTAAATAATCGAACTTCCTTTTTTGGTTTAACTGAAGATAAAATTTCATCTTCAGTCAGTCAGTCAGTCCGACTTCAAATGCAGGACATTTTTAAGTCCAACTTTAGAAAAAACCCAAGTATTCCAGGTAAAAAAAAAAGCACTGAAGGATTTAATTGAACTTCAATATGAAAAAAAAAGATTTGTTCTATTAGAAGTTCAATAGATAAATAAATATTCAATAAATATTTAATCAAACAGGGATGCTTGTTTTGGGCGAAATCTTCATTTCTAATCCTAATCTCTGCACCAAGTTCCAGATCCTGCACAGAAAACCCACTGTGGCGATTCTGCTCCTACATCCTGTCAGTGTAAATGCCTCTCAGTCCATTCCAGCTGTTTGGTGAACAATAAGCAGAAGTGCTTGATTAAAACCAGAGATGTGCTGTCTGGATTTGTTGGTTTCTTCGGGACCGCCCTTCTCCAGAACACTTCTCACTCAGAACCCAAACTAAAAGCACTACGGATCTTAAACCAAAGGCATAAAGGCAATAATCTGTACAGGAAGCCACTGAGCGGCTGAACATGATCAATATGGATGGAAGAAGTCAGCATGAAAAGCTTCTTTCCAACAAGTAAAAACAAGTCGAGAATAAAGTCTGAGAGTCAGAAGAAGCAGAAAAAAAAATGCAGTCTGCAAAGATTTTTAACCCGCGACTGATTTTCTTTTTTTTTGGAGCCACTACTGTGTGTTAAATCAGCCTCTTCTGGAGTGTGTATCCAGAAATACAACAATTCAGGAAATATCAAACCCTCATCTGAGATCTGAGCAGAGAAAATGATTCATAAAGAAAAGCTGTGATCGGTTATTGGGATCTCAGCTTTCGAGGAAATCGAGGTTTCCAAGGTCATGTTTTCCAGTAACATTGAGCAAACCTTCCCTGCAAGAACGTGAGACTGAACTCACCTATAGCGTTTATCATCCACTGGAAGGAAATCCATTAAAAGCATGTAGTCCGCCATTGGGTCCATTCCAAATATTTTCACTTGGAAAGTAGGAAACATTCGTCTGGAGGAGGAAAGAAAGGCATTGTTAGAACACGAGCTCAATAATGATCAAACATTAAAACAGATACATTTCAAATGTTTCGTCCTTTCCATAAATTCCATTTATTTCTTTGATCCATAAAAACCAAGGTTTTAACAAGAGCCATCAAAGCCAAGCTCGTCTAATATAGGTTCATTTTCAAATAATGCGACAATTAAAATATTATTTCAGTTCTGAATGGGTAAATTAGTTTTTTTTTTAAAGATAGAAGCCCACTAAGCTTGAGTGAAATCTCCTATTAGACGCTGAGCTGTTAATTATCCCCCTGAATTAAACCCGACAGCCTTTAATTTACACACCAGTGTTCTCACAATGAAAGCTCACAGTTAGTGTCATTTCCCCCAAAAGTTCATGTTCCAGTCCATAACCGACCCATCAGCATCCACATCTGAATTTCCTTTACTCCTAGGAACCAATTTAAAAGTAAAATCAAACTTTTACACTGATTTTTCCCACTATATATTTATCACAATGGGATGTTTGCCATGCCTCGACCACGAAAAACGGGTTCACTTTAGACCAGTCCAGGGTTCTGTCGGGGTTTCCTCACCGTACCATCGTTTTAGTCTCTTCCTTTGCACGCGCGCACACGTCCCGGGCTCAGTGTGGCGCGAGACGCCTGTGAATAATTCAGAAGCGAGGTAAAGCGTTTCGTGTTTGCGCTGCCAGTGAAAGTGATCCGAGTGTGAGTGTGTGTGGGGTGCAGTTGTGGGTTGGTGAGGCTAAAGCAGCTCTGAAAGTGCTTTCTCTCGGATGTCCCGTTGCTGGAGCCTCTCTGGAATGACAGATTACCCCGCAGGACAGGCATGGGAAAATAATCCCCCTCTGCAGCTCAGCTAGACCCCCTTCCCTCACACTCAGCACGCGGGGAGAAGGGGCTTATCTGGGCAAAGCCAATAAACACACCAAGAACCCAACAGCCTACATCGACGCACGTGCGTCCTGGATCATTTCTGCTGGGCTTCCATTCAGTGCGCAACAAATCCTGCACGTGGAAATATTCAGAGCAGCATTTTCATTTTTTTTTACTGGTACATCTGTGAAATATCCACATCACTAACGTCTCGGTGTGTCACTTTCATATACTAGAATATTTCTGATTTTACACGGTGCTTTTTAGGACTTTTAGACTTTGCTTTTTAGTGTAAACGCTGTAAAAATGTATATAAATATATGTGAATCCTATCTATCTATCTATCTATCTATCTATCTATCTATCTATCTATCTATCTATCTGTCTATCTATCTATCTGTCTATATTTGTGTGTGATTACATGTCTGTTCTTGTTGTATTAATTTATGGAGCTGCTTGCAGTTCTGTTATACTGTGCTCTTTTGACAATAAAATTTTTTCTTATTTTTCATTTTCTTATTTTTAAAGAAATAAGAAGAAATAAGCGCTTTTAATTTTTCTTTTCTGGAGTCGGATGTTCTCAGTGCAGCTAAGCCCATGACTAAATTCTGATTGGTGTAAAGCGCGGTATAAGTGCAGTTTTTATGCCATTTTTAAGATTCGTTTTGGAAATTTCTATAGAAAAAATGGTTCAAGTGTTAAAATGAAATTAATTAAAAGGACGTGACTAAATGTTTGAAGTTTGAATGTAAAACGAATCCCTTCATTCACATCCAGTAGTTCTACCAGTAGCTCAAAATTATTTACTCAAAGGATTATATTATTAACTAATTGTTAATTCCATTCAAATCAGTTAAAACCACATCACTAATTAATTAAAGATTGGATTTTGTTAAATCCACCCATTAGTGGTATTTTATTAATATAAAAATAAAGGTTGTATCAAGGCCCCAAAAACATCAAACTCATAAATCGACATAATTTTTCTAATAATTCAAGAGAATTATAGTATATAGATTTTTAAAATCAATTAAAACCACATGATTCAAATTGAAAGATTTGATCGCTGATCGTGTTAGACATGTAAATTTAGACTATAAAAATTCAACCGACAATTTTACTTTTAATTCATCCAAGATCTAAACTACAAAAATGTTCCCACTTTAGACAACTTGAACTCTATTTTGCTTTTTCCTTTGCTTGGCTAGGAAGAACATCTGGATGTTGACAAATGTCAATGTAGCAAAGCTCCTATTTGTTCTTCATGTTCTTCTGGGTTCTTCTCGTGCTTTTTTGAGATTGATGTAAGGCTCTAGGAGAAACCCTTAGAAGAACCCTCCTTCTTTATTTTTTGTCACTCAGGTTCCTTTTTTCTTAAAAATGACAAACTATAAGCCTCCTAGAATCTAGTAGGGAATTCCTAGAGGTCATGCTTTCTCTGTAAAGAGCTTTAAAATGGTTTAGTGGTCGCTCGTGGGTGTCTATTACAGGTCTTTGGCTACATAAGAACTCTAAATGTGCCTTCAAGACGTATGTGGTTCTCTGGTTCTTGTCTGTTCAGAGTCTTAATAAATGAAGGCAACATTAATAAACAGTCCCACCAGCTTTTGAACTTTTGCTGCATAGCTGCCCATCTGCAGGCCTTATGTTCAAAAATGCATTTAGCATTAGCAGGTCAAAGGAAGCACACTGTTAGTCGATGGATCATACTTAAAGAGCCATGATTATTCAGAGTTTAGCCTGCAAACTGATAGAGGAAGCATGGCCATATCTTCTGCAGGGAGCAGTCTGGGCCGAAGAGAATCAGGGGTGACTCTTTTCTGAACGATCCCAAAAATCTGCCCACATCCTGCACAGTCCTGTGTCCAGTGGTCTGACCAAACAACACAACGCTTATTTTATTCCCAAATCCAAGTGGGAATAAAATAGCCAAGATAACGTTCCCTCACAGATGGTTGATGACCGGAGTCCTGCTGATAGGTTAAGGTTTGTGTACAAATTAAATTGCAAGTTCAAAAGTTTTCAGTATCAAAAATTAACCTCAGAAAACAACCTATTTAGAAGCCTTTACTATGTTATGTTTTAAAAATATCATTTCATATATATTTATATTTTTTAAAATTAATTAATTAATTAATTAAAATTAATTACTTTTTTTTTTTAACTGGAGTTTTTTTTTTCTGAAGTGGTTTTTTTTTTTTTTTTTTTTTTGGAGAACACAATCCGGGAGAATTATCTCCAGATTTTCAGGAGTTGAAAAGCTGATAAGACTGAACAGTGGTCTTGTTTTAAACTCTTTGTGTTTGAATCTTCTCCAGCTCTCGCCAAGCTGCCCTACAATGGCCTGGCAGTATCTAAATCAGCTTATCCCTCTTATCTCAGGGTAAATACAAACTGTTGGCACTCCATTACAGCAGCCCAGGCATTTTCACAGTTGGTGCACCAAATGGAAATTAGCAATGAATATTCCAAACTGCTCGGATCATGGAGTTATCCTCACAAATCGAGCAATCTGCTTCTTTACAGCTCTTTCTGAAAATGTCAAGTGAGGATTTTTTCCCTGCATTTCCATGTTCGGCACCATGTAGACCAACTTCTACATTCCATAAACATGGTTCATGATCTCTAACTGTAGAGCAAAGCGCCTAAAACCCAAAAACAATACGGCCTCTAGAACATATCCACAGTTTTAATGAGTCTGAATCAAGCATAAATAGCACCATAAAGCCAACAAGCACATAAATATCCATCCACCTAATTTAGCAAATCACCCATCTTATAACTAATCTTGAAATGAATATAAATCACACAAATGGGCCCAAATTCGATTGATACAAAGCCTTGATAGTCTAAAGTATGACATAAAATTTCAAAATCTTTTAAGAATTGAATTTACACAAGAGCCAAGCAATCTCACACCCATAAAAAATACTACAAATAAGCATTTATAAATGAATTTAAAGCCGACCATATAATAATAATAATAATAATAACAATAATAATAATAATTTTATATGAATCATTTGTGTTGTTGTTATTATTGTTGTTATTATTATTATTATTATTATTATTATTATTATTCACTAAAATCTTTCTTTCTCACATGTTGAGATTTCAGCTGAGCTTCTGAAGACCTCCAGCTTTAGACCCCAAACAGCTCAGAACCAGTGGACCCACCTGCCAGCCTTGGTGACGATCATCTCGGTGCCCAGCTGGTTGAACTCGTCCCAGAGCGCCTTCATCTCCAGCTGGACGCTGATGTTGGCCACCTTGGGGTTCTTCTTAACCAGGGATTTGTTGGGTGTGGAGCTGGAAGAAGACGAGGCGGACGAAGGGCACGTGGGCGTCCCGGTGTCCCCCTGCGGGGCGGCCTGCCCTGGGTTGGAGCCCGGGTAGGGGTAGGAGTGCTGGTTGGCGGGACATGGCTCGAAGTGGGTCTCGTGCTGGCCGTAGGGGTCTCCGGGGGACGGGGAGAGGTGGTATCCCCCGCCTGGAGCGCTGAGACTGTTCAGGCTGCTGGTGGTGAAGGCTGCAACATCGCAAAAATGGGAGAGCTGCGTCAGCCACGGGCTGGAGATTGCTGAAATCATTCCAAAAAAAGGGGGATTTTACTGGATTTGCGGCTCTTTTTTAACAGGCGCTGCTGTTTTGAGTGTCTTCTGTTTTATTCTGCGAGATGCTCTTTTTCTTCTGCTCTGTTCGTTTGTTTGCTTTTGCTCTTTTCCTCCCGATGCCTTTCAGTTTCGCGCAGTGTTTTTGCGCAGTTGTTTCTCTGCTGGGACCGCAGCGGGCTTTGCGCTCGTTTCTAACTCTGCGCTCTTTTTCTTCGCTGTTTAATTTGCGCCCTCGTCCCGCCCGGGTTTCTATTCGCCGCAGTTTCAGGTCCTGCCTGTTTGCGCGCCTCGGCCTCTGTCTGGAGACTCGTTTGCGGAGCTAAAGCGCGCCTAAAGGACAAAACTCCTCAAAGTGAAACGTCTTTGCAAAAAATGATCCCAGCGGCGCGCGCAAACCGTCCCTGTCCCAGGCCCGCGCGCGGCTCCGGGGCAGCAGCAGCTCCCTCTACGGCTGGAAGTCGGCGGGACAGCGGCAAAAAAAAAAAAACAAAAAAAACAAAGGGGAGAAAAATGTCCTGCAGGTTTGCTGTGAGTGCTGAAAGCTGCTGTGCTGCTCTCTGTCCTGCTGCTGTGTGTTAATGGCAAATGCTCCTCTCTCCCTCTCTCTCTTATCTCCACCACCCCCTCACCCTCCCCACCCCCTCCAGAAACCCCGGTTCTTATTTCTATTTAGATAAGAAGCTGCAGGTACGGAGCTCCGCGGCTGAGTGTGTTTGGAAGTGGAGGGAGGGGAGGGGGAGGGGGAGGGAGGGGAGGGGGGTCAACAACAATACAGAGGAAACAACACGAGAGGAAACTTTTACACAGTAAACATTTCTTTTATCCAGTAAACAATCCCAACTCTCTTTCTTTGTTGTTCTTCCTTCTTTCTTTCTTTTTTCCAAGACAACTGGGAGGCTTGGTTTCAATCAGCGTTTGGTACTCCTTGCTAACCCTTTCCAGCTTTTCTTTTTCTTGATTTTATAATAATTGTTTCAAACATGCACCACATTGCTTCTCTGCATTTCACTCATTTTGTTTAAAATGTAAAAAAAAACAAAAAACAAAAAAAAACTGTAAAAGAATTTTAAGACACCAGTGCTGTCGCTGTCACATTTATTTGAAAGGCTAAACTTTTCTTCCTCCCTCTTTTACTTTTTATTCTGCAAGGTCATTTCTTTTCACCACTTCCCCATCAGGTTATGATCTCCATAGTAAATGCTTCACATGCTTTTTTTAAATTATTTTTTTTGTTTTATTTTGAGGGGCGCTCTGTTCATTTGGCCAAATTTTAATTCTTCAAATTTTCGGTCCAATTTTTTGAGGCTGAAAAAGGAGTTACGGGGCAGGTGGAGGCACTTTTGCTTTCTTTCCTTCATGTGATTGCAAACACACACACACACACACCGTGCATTTGGAGTGTTTTGCCCTAACACACCTGGTCACTCTCAGGTTCATTGAACCCATTTTCCACGCTTAACCAATGTGTTCACCTGCACGAGCGCCTTGATTCGCACACCTGAGCAGCGTGAATGTGGCACAACTTCTCACGCAATTATCACACCTTTACCTATTTCCTGCTCGGGCACACGTCTCCAGAGCCAGCGCTGGGGACCACGACCTGCGTTTAGGTGCGACTGAAGGATCTCACCTGGTGCAGCAGTTCAGCCAGGCTGTGATCCCTTTTGGGGTGTAGGAGACACTAAACTACCCCCCAAAATACCTGCTCTAACACACCTGGGTAACTCTGGGACAGTTCACGGCTCCTTGTGCTGCTGTGATTACTGCGGACGCACTGCTACTGTACACTTCATAATATATGCACGACATGCACGATCTGCACCCCCCCCATCTGAAAACCGGACCCCCCCTTACCTTCCATCTCCCTGGTCACGGTGCTGTAGTGCATGGCCCCCGTTGATTGCTCCTGTTTTCCGTCCAGAGCTCGAGCTCGAGCTCGCGCCGCCGCGATCAGAGAGGCGATACTGAAAGCGTTTGCTTTTGGAGAAAGGGGACCGCCGCCGTCCATAGGACACTGTCCCTGTCCCGGGATAGTCCGTTTCCCCGCGTCTCAGTCCGGGGGAAGGAAGGAGGAGCCCCTGTCCCGAGTGAAAGAGGGAGTAAAGGCACCGAGAAGGGCGCTCTGTCCTTTCCTCTCTCCTTTTCCTTTCCTTTTCTTTTCTTTTCCTTTCCTTTTTGCTCCCCTTCTCGGCGAAACTCCGCCGTGCACGCGCGCGCGTGCGTGCGTCCAGCCTCTGTGTGTGTTCCTTCTTCCCTTCTTTCTCTTTTTTTCCCCTCCACCCCTCCAAAAGACAGAAACCCAAACTTTTATTCCCACCGAGCCAGCGCGCGCGCTCTGCTTCTTTCTTTTTCTTTCTTTCTTTCTTTCTTTCTTTCTTTCTTTCTTTATGCTCCAATTAAAAAGATGTGTCCTGACGCGTTAAAAACAGTGCTCTTCCAACAGGAGTGAAAAATGGGATTTTCTTTCCTTTAAAAAACGCCAACTTCCCAACTTACACCCCCCACCTTCCTCCTCCTCCTCCTCCTCCTCCTCCTTCATTCAGCCCCGGTGATGTCAGTCAGGGTGCCTGGAGGAGAAACCACCGAGAGAGAGAGAGAGAGAGAGAGAGAAAGAGAGAGAGAGAGAGGTAGCTCCACGCCTCCCATACAGAAAAAAATAAAATAATAAAAAAAGGTTTCCAGCTCACGACGTGTTTTCGTGTTTTTAACTGGAGCGTCCCAACCTGTACTTAATTATGCAAATAACAACAACAACAACAACAACAACAATAATAATGATAATAAGATATAACTATCATAAATTATATTAATGGTCTGAACCCTATCCTCGTCAAGGCTGGCGGGTAAATGACGTCATCAGACCAGGTTCTGATTGAAAATGCAGAATCAGCGGCAAGCTTATCACAGCCTAATCAATTTTAGCATTGATTATTCATCATATATAATTTTTAATGTTATGAATATAATATGATATAATATAATACAATGTAATATAATGATACAATATGTATTTTTAAATAATAGGAATAATAATAAGAATAATAAATATTTTAATAGTTTCTCGGTTTTCTTTTCTTTTTCAGTAGCTGTAAAAATTTTGAGTGTTTCTAAAAAATTTATATTGTTTTCCTACTTTTGCAGAAGCATCTTAATATCTACTTTATTTTTAGAAGATCTATCTATCTATCTATCATTTTTTACATTTGAAATGTTCTAAAACTAATTTTAAAACTTTAATTAATTTAAACCTAAAACAAATAAAACAGAAAATGATAAAATTGTAAAATGCAGAAGAGGATGAAGCCCGTCCTGCTGAGCCGCGGGCCGAACCGGGCGGGCTGACTCTGCAGGACTGGGATTAAAGTGTGGGTACGGGACTGGAGTCCAGCCGAGCTGCTCTTCACCTTCACTGGTTGGTCGGGTGTCCATCCTGCCCCCCTCATCAGTTTATCGGCCTCATCCGAGAATGAGTGTAATTTACACCTGAGGGCTCTAATGGGATAAAAACCTGACGGGCTTATCCGGATCCTCTCACTTCAGCTGGTGGCCTTTAACGGAAGGAGCCCTTAAACACTTCCCTCCCAGCTCCCCAATAAAAACAGGGTCTCTGTTCATTTTTTTGGTTTTCACTCCACTCTTGCCTGCATTATTTCTTTATGTATTTATTTACGATGACACTGACGTATGCATTCTTTTTCTCCGAGATAAGGAAGGAATTAAATATGCAGTTATAGGAATAAATTATTCATATCATTTAATGTGCATTGTCTGGTCGGGCCTTTTAATATGTAAAAATATTATATGTAATATGTATATGTAAAATATTATATTATATTTAAAATATTATTATTTACTTTATAATCACACTATCATTTAATTAAGTGATCTATGATCTTTCGATACTTTGTCTAAAATTGTTTATTTCTATTTGCATTTTTCGTGATAACATTAATATTTATATTTATAATAATCTATTTCTGCATTTTAAGGTAAAATCGTTTATCAGTGAAGTGTGCGGAGTCCTGGGGCTGAAATCTGGGTGTTGGGTCCTGGTTACTGGGGGCTGAATTTTGGGTGCTGGTCCTAGATACTAGATGATGGGTGTTGGGTGCTAACTGTTGAGAGCATGGTACCAGGTGTTGAGTGTTGGGTGCTGGTGTTGAGTTTAATGAGCTGGTGTTGAGTCTTGCATGCTGGTTGCAGAGTGTTGAGTGCTGGTGCTGGGTATTGGGTTCGGAGTGCTGTGTGCTGAAGGTTGGTTGTGTGGTATTGGGTGTTAGTTACTGCTTGCTGATTGTTGTGTGCTTAATGTCAGGTGTGGTACTGGTTTCTGGGTGTTAGGTGCTGTGTCCTGAGTGCTGGGTGTTGGATGCTGGGTATGTGATAATGGGTGCAGTGATGAGTGTTGAACATTGAGGCCTGCTTGCTTGATGGTGATTTCTGAGTGTTGGGTTCTGGTTGCTGGGTCCTGGTTGTTGGGGGCTGGATATTGGTGTTGGTTGGTGAGTGTTGGGTGTGGTTGGTGAGTGTTGGGTGTTGGTTGGTGAGTGCTAGGTGTTGGTTGCTGAGTGTTGTTTGGTGAGTGTTGGTTGGTGAGCATTGGGTGTTGGTTGGTGAGTGTTGGGTGTTGGTTGGTGAGTGTTGGGTGTTGGTTGTTGAGTGTTGGTTGGTGAGTTTTGGGTGTTGGTTGTTGATTGTTGGGTGTTGGTTGGTGAGTGTTGGTTGGTGAGTGTTGGTTGGTGAGCATTGGGTGTTGGTTGTTGAATGCTGGGTGTTGGTTAGTGAGTGTTGGGTGTTGGTTGCTGAGTGTTGGTTGCTCAATGTTGGTTGCTGAGTTTTGGTGTTGGTTGGTGAGTGTTGGGTGTTGGTTGCTGAGTGTTGGTTGCTCAATGTTGGTTGCTGAGTTTTGGTGTTGGTTGGTGAGTTTTGGGTGTTGGTTGGTGAGTGTTGGGTGTTGGTTGTTGAGTTTGGGTGTTGGTTGGTGAGTGTTGGTTGGTGAGTGTTGGGTGTTGGTTGGTGAGTGCTGGGTTTTGGTTGGTGAGTTTGGGTGTTGGTTGCTGAGTTTGGATGTTGGTTGGTGAGTGCTGGGTTTTGGTTGTTGAGTGTTGGGTGTTGGTTGTTGAGTGCTGGGTGTTGGTTGGTGAGTGTTAGTTGGTGAGTGTGGGTTGGTGAGTGTTGGGTGTGGGTTGGTTGCTGAGTGTTGGGTGTGGGTTGCTGAGTGTTGGGTGTTTGGTTGTTGGGTGCTGGTTGCTGAGTGTTGGGTGTTTGGTTGCTGGGTGTTGGATGTGGGTTGGTGAGTGTTGGGTGTTGGTTGGTGAGTATTGGTTGGTGAGTGTTGGGTGTGGGTTGGTGAGTGTTGGTTGGTGAGTGTTGGGTGTTGGTTGGTGAGTGTTGGGTGTTGGTTGTTGAGTGTTGGTTGGTGAGTGTTGGGTGTTGGTTGTTGATTGTTGAGTGTTGGTTGGTGAGCATTGGGTGTTGGTTGTTGAATGCTGGGTGTTGGTTAGTGAGTGTTGGGTGTTGGTTGCTGAGTGTTGGTTGCTCAATGTTGGTTGCTGAGTTTTGGTGTTGGTTGGTGAGTTTTGGGTGTTGGTTGGTGAGTGTTGGGTGTTGGTTGTTGAGTTTGGGTGTTGGTTGGTGAGTGTTGGTTGGTGAGTGTTGGGTGTTGGTTGGTGAGTGCTGGGTTTTGGTTGGTGAGTTTGGGTGTTGGTTGCTGAGTTTGGATGTTGGTTGGTGAGTGCTGGGTTTTGGTTGTTGAGTGTTGGGTGTTGGTTGTTGAGTGCTGGGTGTTGGTTGGTGAGTGTTAGTTGGTGAGTGTGGGTTGGTGAGTGTTGGGTGTGGGTTGGTTGCTGAGTGTTGGGTGTGGGTTGCTGAGTGTTGGGTGTTTGGTTGTTGGGTGCTGGTTGCTGAGTGTTGGGTGTTTGGTTGCTGGGTGTTGGATGTGGGTTGGTGAGTGTTGGGTGTTGGTTGGTGAGTATTGGTTGGTGAGTGTTGGGTGTGGGTTGGTGAGTGTTGGTTGGTGAGTGTTGGGTGTTGGTTGGTGAGTGTTGGGTGTGGTTTGGTGAGTGGTGGGTGGTGAGTGTTGGGTGTGGGTTGGTGAGTGTTGGATGTGGGTTGCTGAGTGTTGGGTGTTTGGTTGCTGAGTGTTGGGTGCTGGTTGCTGAGTGTTGGGTGTGGGTTGGTGAGTGTTGGTTGCTGAGTGTTGGATGTGGGTTGGTGAGTGTTGGGTGTGGGTTGGTGAGTGTTGGGTGTGGGTTGCTTAGTGTTTGGTGTTTGGTTGCTGAGTGTTGGGTGTGGGTTGGTGAGTGCTGGTTGGTGAGTGTTGGGTGTGGGTTGGTGAGTGTTGGGTGTTTGGTTGCTGAGTGTTGGATGTGGGTTGGTGAGTGTTGGGTGTTTGGTTGGTGAGTGCTGGTTGCTGAGTGTTGGGTGTTTGGTTGCTGAGTGTTGGGTGTGGGTTGGTGAGTGTTGGGTGTTTGGTTGCTGAGTGTTGGGTGTGGGTTGGTGAGTGTTGGGTGTTTGGTTGCTGAATGTTGGGTGTTTGGTCGCTGAATGTTGGGTGTTCGGTTGGTGAGTGTTGGGTGTGGGTTGGTGAGTGTTGGGTGTGGGTTGGTGAGTGCTGGTTGCTGAGTGTTGGGTGTGGGTTGCTGAGTGTTGGGTGCTGGTTGGTGAATGTTGGGTGTTTGGTTGCTGAGTGTTGGGTGTTTGGTTGCTGAATGTTGGGTGTTTGGTTGCTGAGTGTTGGGTGTGGGTTGGTGAGTGTTGGGTGTGGGTTGGTGAGTGCTGGTTGCTGAGTGTTGGGTGTGGGTTGCTGAGTGTTGGGTGCTGGTTGGTGACTGTTGAGTGTTTGGTTGCTGAGTGTTGGGTGCTGGTTGCTGAGTGTTGGGTGCTTGGTTGCTGAGTGTTGGGTGTTTGGTTGCTGAGTGTTGGGTGCGGGTTGCTATGTTCCTGACCAGGGATGTGCTGTTAGATATCTAAGCTGGAGCTCTGTTCTCAGCTCTTTATCTGATGCTGCTGATAGCAGCACACTTCATCACTGCCAAGTCGGAAACGGCCTTTTGTAAAACCTCAGGCGATAACAGACACGATTCAGGGCCGATGGAAGGAAGGAATAAATAAATAAATAAAGAAAGAAAGAGAGATGGACGGACAGGTAGGCAGTCGGGCGTGAGGTTGCGCAACACCCAATATTATTAGCCTCTTTACACTCCTGAAAGCAAGCGTCTCAGAGTGGCGGTAAACCTGGCAGGGTGACTCGGACGATGACAGACGGGATGTGTTTTATGAACTGATAACGCAGGTGTGTTCCTGCCCTTATTCCAGTCTTCAGTGTGTGGAGGACTCAGACGCTTCCTTCTGCAGCTGATATTCTCACCTGTTTCTTCAACAATTACTTCAGAGGGTCCTGCAAGCCCGGAGACCCCCAAAATCCACAGACCCCCAACAAACACTGCCAGCGAGTTGTTCATTAGTACTTGGCCAGTACTGTGTAAATAGTTCTTAATGCTATTCCATTATATCTAAGAACTGACCATAAACCTTGACTTGTACATGGCTCAGTACTTGGTATAGTCAGGAGTTTTTATTTTCAGTATAGGGGTCAGTAATGAGTCAGTCATTTGTAGCAGATGGTCAGTGTTCACAATGTTCACTACTTAATAGTTTTAATCTGGTAGTCTGTTATTTCAGTACATAGTTTTGGTTAAATGTGATGTATGTGAAAGTAGTTTTTTAATATGGTGATTGGGTCAGTACTTGGTGATACAGGCTGTTATTATTTGGTCAGTACATAGTGTAAAGTAGAAGATGGTCAGTGTGCAGATCAGTAGTTTATTGGTCTTCTGGATAATTGGTTTTTCACTAGTCATTAACTTTTATTCTGCTTAATGGGTCAGTAGATATTGTTATTGGTTTACCAGTATTTCGTCAGTAGTTTTTAATATGATTTTTGGGTCAGAAGTTGTTTTTTTATATTTTGGTCAATAAAGATGTAGTTTGTTGTTAGTTGGCTAGTCGTTAGTCAGTAATTTGTAGTAGATAGTCAGTGTGCAGTAGTTAATTGTTAGTTGTTCACTAGTCAGTTGTTTTTAATTTGGTTTACGGGTCAGTAGTCTGTTATTTGCTCAGTACATAGTCAGTAGTTTAAACGTGGTATATGTGTAAGTAGTTTTATATATATATATATTCACTAGTCAGCAGTTTTTTTTGGTTTATGCGTCTGTAGTTTGTTATTGTTTTTCTAGTATTTAGTCAGTAGTGTTTAATAAGCTATTTGGGTCTGTAGTTGTTTGTTTATATATATATATATATATGTATATATAGCATTTTGCTCGTAGTTGGACCTTGTCTCTTGGTCTTTAAGGTGGTCCTGCTTTGTCCAGACTGTTCAGGTGGGTTTAAATCGGTGCGGGTTCGGTTTCTTTCCGAACTGGAACCGCAAGAAAAACATTAAACAGCAGCACTTTCTGGATTTATTATCTGGAATAAAGATTCGGATTTTTAGATTTAACATTAATGTCGGTTTTTTATGGAGCACTGGGAAACCAAGCTGCGCACGGGACGCGGGACAGGGGACAGGGGACACGGGACACACTCCTCAGACCGACCTGTTCGGGATGTTCGGTTCGGACCAGCTGCGCGGTGTGTGTTCTGGTGTGCAGGTTCGGATCCGGATGGACTTTAAGATGAGAGGTTAAAATCTGCTTCACTGAATCAGAGAGAATGAAATTCGTTACATTGAGGCTTTGATGAACAACAGAAAATCTGAGTTCAAAAGGACGAATTTGTTTCTGTTTGTTTGGGTTTGTTTCAGACGAATATTCGACTCGGGTTAAATGAAATTCCGAATTCGAGGACCGAAAATAAACTCGAAGACGCCTCAAACTTCTCTCCTCCTCAAACTCCTCTACCTCCCTGCACTCCTCCTGAAACACCTAATATCCTCCTCCTCAAACTCCTCTCCTGCGTGTGTGTGTGTGTGTGTGTGTGTGTGTGTGTCGGATGGTTTAATTCTAAACTCCTGAACGAAGTAAACTATTTGCAGCTAATTAATTAAATGGCTATTTATTTATTTAATTAATTAATTAATAAATAATAATAATAATAATAATAATAATAATAACAATAACAGCAATATTATTAATAATAACGATGCAATTTTGCTACCCAACAATGAATATTACTTATAATTAATTCTTATGATTGTTATATGATTGTTATCTTTCTCATTCACAGTAATAGTGTTAGAATTATTATTGTTACATTTATCATAATCAAATTAAATAAAACGAAATTAAATTACATTTAAATGAAATGAAATGAAATGAAATTTAGTTTATTTACATTTAATTTAATTAAATTTAATTTGTTGTGATTATTATTTAGTTCCTTACTAAAAGGAACAACAATATTAATCATCTTCATCATCATCATTATTAAAATGAAGTGTTATTAAACTACAAGCATTAATTCTATTAGCTTTAAGATGCTGTAACCTTATTATTTTTATTGTTTATCTACTGTGTGTGTGTGTGTGTGTGTGTGTGTGTGTGTGTCTATGTACAGCAGCATGTATTTTTAATGCATGAGAGAGAGAGAGAGAGAGAGAGAGAGAGAGAGAGACAGAGATGCTAATTAGATCCCCAGATCAATTAGCAGCTAATAAATCAGGGCAGGCAGAGCTCCTGAGTGTCTCTCCGTATTTAAACCCAATCCTGCAAAAATACAACTCAAAGCCCGGAGCCTCAGCACAGGAAGAAACTATTTGCCCCCTGACAGCCCCCTGACAGCCCCCAACAGTGGCCTTACTGAGCCACAGCGGCCCCCTGTGTGCCCCCCAGGTTTCACATAGCAGGGGGTCTAAACACCAAACACTCCACCAAGAGCTGCAGACTGATCTGCTCAATAATCCACATCCTCAGGACCTCAGGCTCACCCAAAGTCAGGAGTCAAGGCAATAGAAATTAAAGTTAGGATTAAGTTGAAGTGAAGAGTAGGTTAAAGTTAGGAGTAAAGTAAGGAATAAGTTAATTTCAAGAGTAAAGTCAGGAGTAAGTTAATGCCAAGAGTAAAGTCAGGAGTAAATAAATGTCAGGATTAAGTTAATAATCACAACTAAAGTCAGGAGTAAAGTGAAGTTAGGAATAAGTAAAGCCATGAATAAATGAAAATCATGTTAATGTCAGGAGTAAACCCATATCTAAAGTTCAGAGTAAAGCCAGGAGTAAATTCACTTAACCAGGAGTAAGTTAATGTCAGGAGTAAAGTTAGGAATAAATCATATCAGGAGTTAATCTCAGGACCAAGTTAAAAATAAATTAATTTCAGCTAAAGTTAAGGGTGAAGTCAGGAATGGGATAATGTCAGGAGTAAAGTTAGTAAAAGTTAAAATTAAAGTCATGATTAAGTTAATGTCAGGATTAAACCCATATCTAAAATTCAGAGTAACACCAGGAGGAAATTAAGTTCAGGAATAAGTTCATGTCAGGAGTAAAGTTAGGAGTAAATTAAAAATAAGTTCATGTCAGGAGTAAAGTTAGGAGCAAAGTCGGGAATAAGTTGATGTCAGGAGTAAAGTTAGGAGTAAGTTGAAAATAAGTTGATGTCAGGAGTAAAGTTAGGAGTGTGTCAGGAATAAACCATTTAAAGATTAAACACTGACCTAAAGCTACTTTCACTTAATGTTTATTTTTTTATTATTCCTGTTTATTTTACAACAAGAAAACATCTACTATTGTTTAGGACTGCTAGAATCCTACTGCTGCTGCTGCTGCTACTTAATAAAACAGTGATTTAATTAAATAGAAGTCATAATTATTAAGCACTAATTAAGCTAATTTGCTGTATTAATACTACTAATAAAAATAGAAATAGATTTTAATTTTAATAAATCATTTCTCTGACATGCACAGCTCTCTGCGGCAGCCACGGCTGTGCGAAATGGAAAAAGTGGCTGCAAGCAAAGGCACAATGGAAGAGTGGGACACACACACACACCCGCACACACACACACACACACACACACTTGTGAGGAAAAAAACCCAGTTCAAATAATCATTTTTTATTTTTGCCACTGCGGTCGGGGACAGTTGAACACAATGGTGTGGAACACAATGAAAGGGTGGGACAGATTTATGTCTCATACGCTGTCCCATGACATCCGCACCCCCAGCTGTCCCCTGCTAAAGTCCCGTCAGCGTTAGTCGGGCACTGAACTGGGTAAGAAGGTTATATATAACATTTCAGGTTGTGTAGGATTTTTTTTCTCTGTTGAGCTGAAATCAGTTTGAACTTCACGACTGAGGCATTACTTCAGTTTCTGCTTTCGCCCCTCACCTGTGCATAATCCAAGTCCCACCTAATGGGATTAAAATGATGATAATTACTATTATTCTAACATTCTCTACTGGGAAACAGGGAATCCGTCCTCACTCACTATCCATTATTTTAGTATCGCTATAATTGAACTGCTCTGCATGGTGCTTTTCCACAGCAGATCCACTCGCTCATGTTCTCTCCATTGTTTGGATGATTTCTTCATTATGATTTGAAGCTTGTACTGAAAACAATCCTTTCCACAAAGTGAAAGAAAGGATCAAAATCAGGCTCATCAGTCTCCCATCATAAATGTGTGATGTGTAGAGAGGGACTGAGAAAGGTGCTCTCTCTCTCTTTCCCTATCCCTCCCTCCCTCCCTCCCTATCCCTCTCTCTCTCTCTCTCCCTCAGATACCTCCGCCCCCCCGGGTTTGTTTATTTGAGTAGGGTAAGGTCGTCTCTCCACATGTCTCTACTGAGTTAACAAACAGAGCCGTGACAGCTGCCATCTGGCTCCATCAGCACGTCCCAGTCTCCTCCCTGACCACCGCCTACCAAAAATCACTGCGGGACAAAAAATCAGACCATCAGGACACAAGCAGAACTTTACTTTACCTGTCCCGTCCCAGAGCAGGCCGCCAGACCAGGCCTTCGAAAATGTAACGGAATAATAATAATAAACATTCAATCAACCACTGATGTTATTTAGAAACTAATACAAATGATACTTATTATGGATTAGATTTTATCAAATTACAGCCATTACTTCATCAGTAGCTAATGAGCCAATAACAACAATAATTGATTCATTAACGATGTGAATAATTAAAATTATAGTTTGCTATAAATAATGTATATATTGTAACTACTATACATGATTCACTCTGTATTAGAAATGATTCACAGTTTTGTTTATGATTTATAGTATATATAATTCATAAACTATACATTTTAATTCCTCAAAATCTTCAATAAATCATTTACGATTAGCTGTGAATTATGACTACAAATGATTCTTTAACAAGTGTAAATTGTGTCTCTACAAATGATTTCGAATCTGAGGCTAGCTGCTCAGTGAGTAAGAATCTAATGTAAACTATTCAGTATTCTAATTCTTGTATTAAAACCTCGTATCTCCAAACTTGCAACTTTACATGAGATGGAAAAACGTTCTGTGTGTGTGTGTGAGTCCAGATGGTCACATAGGGCCTGAAAGCACATTTCATTAAGCAAATTTCTCCCAGAAAGTACTGAGGAATGTCCCGAGTGTGGATGAGGGTAGATCCCTTTTCAAAAAAAAAAAAAATCCCCCTAAAAAATCACCTTTCGTCTCTCTACTACTTCCCTCCTGACTTTGTTTTAAAGCTGGGGAAGCTTTTAGCTTTTGAAAAGTATCCCTTTCCTATCGGAGCAGAAGCCCCAAGCCCGTCATCACCTGGGCCTCTGCGCCATCCCCCCATTGGTCGAAATCTGAATAGCTGACATTCCTGCCACAAAAAAGCCGACGATTTAGAATCAGGGCCACAACAATCTCCCAAATTAATTAGAACCTTTCCTCCATGCGAGAGGGGTCCGGAGAGCAAATTATACCTTCAGCACCAAAGGTCGGTGGTGCGCAAAACAACTTGAGCAGAAGGGGAGGTTTTGGGCCGTGCTGAGGAACTTCCAGTAAAGTATTTCAGCCTCAAACCTTCTCGTCTTCATCATTTTGATCTAAATTGCACAGACTGATTGCATAGAATGACATTATAGACCAAACTACTTAATATTAACAACTAAACACAGCCGAGAGTCTGAGCTAAAAGTAAAAATACTATTTGGAAATGCTCAGAAAGTAAATCCATCAAGGGTTCCTGACGGCCTGGACCCGAGTGAATGGAAGCAGCACTTACCCGCCCCAGACATGAGGGCGAGTTGGTGCTCCCTTTCAATCTGTCATTGAGTTCTTTCTTCTCTCCGGCTGAGGTTCAGCCAAAATGGCTTTTAACCCCTCCAAATCTCGGATTATTATTCAATTATGACATTATTCGGTAACCAGAAAGACTGCGAGATACAGTGACGCTCAAAAGTCTGAACACTCCCGATCAAATGACGCGATCTGGTGGTTTTGAAGTGAAAGTGAAGTAAAGCTTCTTGACCCCTTTCTGCAGTTTTTAGTGCACAGTTTGCTGCTTGACATTGAAACACTGTCCTGAAATGTGAAATGTGGCGTCATGTTTGCTGCACACTGGGAATAGTTTTGCTTTTTAAGTTGTAAATGTAGGTTCTGGGCCTTAAAGTTTTGGGCCAAGCAGACGTTTAACGGCGTGTTAAATCTGTGTTTTACATTCGGTTATTTAAAGTTCAGTGAACGAAATATTTCAACGTGAGCCAAAAATACCATTTTCCACAGTGCATTAAGGTTCTATTTTCTGTTGATTTTCCTAAATCATCAGAAATTCGGCATTCAAATATGAGGAAATGAGTCTCTGTGTGGAGGGTGGGTATGGGTCCCAGGGTGGGAGGGGTGCCAAAACCTTTGTGTACGACAGTATAAATGAAACAATACGGGGATCATGCTGCTATTTCCATTCATTTTCCATTAATTGGAAAAACGATTAACTTTTGGAGGATTTCTCTAAACAGCAACGCTCATCTTAGAGCGGAGAAACATTGCGATTGGTTGGAGGGCTCATTTGCATATTTGGGCTTCCTGCAGTGTCAATATTGCGAAAGTCAATATGGCAATAACAGAGGGCAGATTGTGCAGCCTGATTTGAGTAACGGCTGAAACGAGTGTGTAAGATGTGAGTTTTTGGTTCTAAATGGCTATTAGAGCTGATGGGGTTAAAGTCGAGGTCATTTTTCCCCTCTCTCGCCCTCCTGTCTTCTCAAAGTCAGTATTTATTTGAATATAAGAAAGTCTTCTGTTGACTCTGGCAGAGCTGTGGAACTTTTCTCTCTTCTCTCGCTCTCTTTCCTTTGTTAATCACTTTGCTGACCAAAGCTCCATTTTCAGTACATATGGCCTTCACTTCATTTCCATGAACTTGAACCACAGCGTGATCCCTGTTGGCCCGCTTAAGAGAGCGAGTCGGTGTGTGTGTGTGTGTGTTTCCAGGACATATTTAGAGGAAAATGGCCTTTGCTCACTGGAACCCATTGTATTAGTGTCCCCAAAGCTGCTGACGGACTTTCTTTTAACCTTTTGCCAAGTCTTCTTCTCAAAAACCCAGAGCATGCTGGGAAATGATCTCGTTATTAACCCGAAGATATTTTATTTCTTATCTACTGCAATGCTGTAGTTCTCAGCCTGACATACTTGAGGACCTAAAGTTTAAGGGGTTAAACTGGATATGTTCTAAATAACATTTCTGAAACTATGCTTTATACCCCTTCATTAATAATATTTCTGAAATTGTGTTTGTTCTATTCCCCTTTATCAATAATATACCTGAAACGGGATGAGTTCTATATATTTTCATCAATAATATTTCTGAAACGGGA
>JABMDN010000534.1:0-25714 GCA_017165825.1 Hepsetus odoe | reverse complement strand
CTCTCTCTTTTTTCTCTTTCTTTTACTCCATGCTTTTTCTGCTCTTCATTGTATTTTTCCTATTCTTTTCTCTTCATTGCTCTCTCTCTCGCTCCAAGTTTTTCTTTCCTCTCATCTATTCCCCTCTTTCTTTCCTTTCTCTTTCACTCTTGTGCCCCTGATTCTCTTTTTTCTCGACCACACCTTTCTTTTTTCCTATCCACACTCTCTCTCTCAAAATTTTCAGTACCTCACTTTTTTCCTCTCTTTTTCTCCATGTTCTCCATCTTTTCACTGTCTCTCTCGCTCTCCTGCTCCCCCACCTCTCTCTCATACTTTCACACAATAGCCTTTTGCTGTTACCCTCCTACTAATAACATTCCCTCTCTCTCTCTCTCTCTCTCTCTCTCTCACACTTTTCCCCATATGGACACTCAGGCCATCTGCCCTCTCTACTGATGACAGAAGTCCTCTCTCTCTCTCTCTGCCTTTCTTTCCCTTTTTTCTGTGTCTCTTTCTTCTCCCTTTCTTCCTCTTTCTTTCTCTCTCTCTTTTTTCTGTGTCTCTTTTCTCTCTCTCTTTCTCTCTCTCGATAGTTTTCCAGAGAGAAGACTCCTGATCCTCCAGTGATGAGGAACGACCGAGATGTTCCTTCAAATGAGTCAAAACACTGCAGGACATAAAATATATGAAGGACCTTTAGTTTTCTGTGAAGTGATTGCTTTTTTCAAAACCACACACACACACAAACACACATACACACACACTCTCTCTCTCTCTCACACTCACACACACACACACACGCACGCACACATATTGAGTGTTTTGCCATTTTCACTCGCCGTCCAGTTATTTGGTCCAGACGTCCCACGGCGATGATGTCAGAGTGTGAGTCAGACGAGTGAATCCACAGGTGGCAGTGTGTTACAAGAGCAGCATATTGTGTGTGTGTGTGTGTGTGTGTGTGTGTGTGTGAGACTGTGAGTGTGGTGATTGTGAATGTACATATAAATGGTGATTTTATATTGTTAATATAAATGGCTTATAATATTGAAGGTATTTAAGCTCTCTTCATTGTGATATTTAAGGTGGAACATCAGAATTTAGGCTCTTTTTATTGTGGGATTTAAGGTGGAACACCAGCATTTAAGCCCTCTTCACTGTGACACTGTGACAGTTGTCAGTATGTCAAAAAAAATGATCAAATTAGAAAAAAATATTATTTTATGTAGCATTCTATAGGTGGAGCTGTTGGCAGGACCCCATACATGTTCAGAGAGCTCCTCCTCTGATTAGGGACAGCTATAGCATGGACATCAGAAGTGGATCACATTTAGACAGATAGGCAGCTTATTTTTCTCTGTTCCGACGACTCTACATGGACACTATCTGCCCCTAAAACTCTGCTTGTCTCTAGAAAAAGTCCCCACTTACACTTGATGCTGTTGATCCATGCTAGTTTCCTCCCTTTCAATAATGCACACAGCTATTGTGAGTCCTATAACTCCCCCTAGTGGAGAAGGACCTGTTTAATGCTATCCATCCATCCATCCATTTTTCTAAGCTGCTTGTCCTGACCAGGGTCTTGGGGTGACATCTCACCAGTCTGTTGCAGTGATTGGTGTATCTCTTAATTAAGACTAAATTTGACCAGGCTTCGCAAAATCATGCAAACGGGGACGGCACCATCTTTTGTTCTGATCCCATTTCTTAGCTTTCCAAAAGCTCCTCATCTCCTCCGTGTGAGACCGTCTGAGCTAGGCTATTAAAAGACACAGTGAGAGACACGGCGGGACACGGTCCACTTTAACTCCGGAGCTGGACGACAGCTTTTCTCACTAAAGGCTTCAGGCTGCTCTCTTGTGTTCATTAAGGAATCTGATCAAGTCCTCTGGGACACCCAGAAAGTTCACTTTCTTCCTCTACTCCACATTATTTGAGCCAGGAAAACGGTTCCTAATTACCTGTCCCAGTTGTCTTCAGAGCTTAAAGACGATAACGAAGTGTCACATGATTGAGAGTTGATGTCCGAAACTTGTTAAGGTACCATGTTTGGCCATCAAGGAAACAAACATGTCCATTTTAATTTTTAACATCGTCCTCTGAGGTGTCCCTACAGTCCCTCCTGTAGTCCTTGTTCTCCATTAAATAAGGAACCTTCCACCTCAAAGCTGGAACCTATCCAAACCAAACCACCTCTTTTAATATGAAATATTATTTGTCACAAAAATGCCTAGTACTGAAACTTTCAGACTTTTTTGTATTTTTAACATTTTGTTGAGGAACAGTTCCAAAACCTGAAGGACAGTGTGTTTGTTTCTCATTTTCAGTCCAGTCTCTCTATCTGAGCAGTTCTCCAGATCTTCCTGAAGGACAGTGTTGTTGTCTAGAACCTTGTTTCTTTAGGACACTTTGTAGTAACATTTTTCCCCATTTCTTTCATTAAATCAACTCTTTATGACAAAGAACAGACCATCTGACAGGAACCAGGATTTTTACACCAACAAGGAGACACAGAATATAAACAAAAGAGGGGGTGAAGACTTTTGCAAAGAACATCTGCTTATGAAGTCCATAGTAGTGTATTTTGGGCAAAATCGGTTTTCTTTGAATTAGCAAAGCCCAAAAGCCCTGCACAAATCCCAGATGTGAAACAAACTCTGGGAAAAGAAGGTCTCAGGGGTCAGGCAGCGCCTGTGAGGGACATTCAGAAGGTCAGTTCCATCTACACACGCTAGAAACAGTTCTGACGCTAACCCAACCCTGAACCCTAACCATTTAACTGTGGAATATTTTGGGTTAACCAATGATTTGTTGACTTCATTCAAGTTCATCCTTTACCGCTACATTAGCATGAGTTTTACAAAGCAGGTCATTTCTAAAGAATTTCAGCATCAGCAGAAGATCTAATTTGTGCAGCACAGAGAGGTCCTGCTCCTCCATTGTTCTCTGATTATTTCACAAGTTAAAACTGATCAAGCAGGACTTTTATTTAGCAGACAACTGTCTCTGCTACGTTCCTTCCCAGGTGCCAGACTGTAGGTCCTTTTGCACCTGTAGGTTGTCCTGGCTGCCCCCCAGGCGGTGGACACCTGAGGAGAACGACTTCTTCCTTCTTAACTGTGAGACTAAGAGGCTTCGTAATGTGTACCAAGTAAAAACATGATGGTTTTTGGAGCCATTTCTGGAGTCGCTGCTTTCTCAGAATGTGAAACACCAATCAGAGCCCATTCTGAATCCCACGCTTCAGCTATCCTCAATCAGGGGAGGATGTTTTTCTGCCAAACAAAAAATAATGACTTCACCTTGATACTGATCATCATTTTGGGGCAAATTCATAGGCTAGTCTCATGTGCTAACTAGGAAACCATGTTGCTAAACAGGCTAATCAACATTAGCGTCACTGCTTCATTCAAGTCGCTATTAGTTCTCTCATCGTGGATGTCACACTCAATACATGCCTTTTGTCCACTGTCCACTCTCCCTGTCTTCACGGCTGTCCTGCACCGATGGACACACAGAGGGATGTCTTTTCTGGGTCTTTTTAAGGCCTCAATGTTAGAAAAGAATCAGGTTTAACTATATTTCTGTGTGTGTGTGTGTGTGTGTGTTGCAGAGGGAATAACATATGCAGAGGACATGGCAACCGTGGGGTTGATGCCAATATTCTTGGTTTCAAACAAGCAGCACTGAATCACACACTCACACTGGCTAAACCACAGCTCATGTTTAATGCATCGAAGAGCAGCTCTTCTGACAGGGTATAATTCCGCCTGCCTGGAGCAACGCAGCAAAGCTACGTCCTCCACCTCTGTGCCCCGACAACACCCGGGGGGTGGGGTGTAACATGGCAACAATCTTCCCTTTCAACACCCTTTGCCAATCCACAAGGTGTAGCTCAGCGGTGCACTTGTCCTCCATGTACCTCAAATAATCTAAAAAATCCCAAACATCTCACCAGACTTTGACAACTGATTCTTAAACCACTGGACCACTGGGGTCAGGTCGGCGTTATGGACCATTAGGAAGCACTTTTAATTAAAGCGATACCTGCCCTACTGCCCCCTACACTTCCTGTCGTGTATTACAGTCTGTCTGAGTAGGCGTGTTGATTACATTAACAGTACAGAGCATTGTTGACCACCTTATCACCCCCTACACTTCCTGTCGTGTATTACAGTTAGTCAGCATACGTTTGTGGATCTTATAAACGCCGTCGAGCATCAAGGAGCATTTCAGAGCATCATAAAAGGTGAACTAAAAATTTTGCGCTTGAATGGTTAAATCTGACACGCCCTGTTGCACCCAACACTGGAAAAAGCGGCGCGCTCAGCGAGCTCGATCCTTAATCCTGAATGGATTTAGTTCCCGGCTGGGACGGGGCCGGTGAAATATTCAGAACATTTCTGGACGCAGATGAGGTTCACGACTTCCCTATACGCCTTCTCTCCATCGCTCCCTCTTTCCTCTCTTTCCCGGAGGCAGAGAGCGAGGGATGAATTTTTCATGAACGCGAGAGGAAGGCGAGGGGGGTGCAGTGTGTGTAGAAATGAGAGCCATGCAGTTCGTCTCCCCAGAGCGACCAGAGAGCCTTTTCGGAATGAAGAGAGGCTTCACGTTAGATTTGTTTATGGAGGAGAAATCATGTTCCACATGCAGAAAGATATGCGCCCCGGCGGATTCATTTCCAGACAAAACCAAGGAAAACAATCGCACATACTTTTGACATCCTATTCACACACACATACACACACACACACTACGCCTAGAGTAATCCAGCATGGTCTGCCATGAGCCGAGGCTACATTATGACCCTGATAATAGGCTGATTCACATTCGGGCCGGATTCTGTGCCGGTCCCCAGTCTGCAAATTGTTTGGCACAGAGTCAGCGATGAAATCAGGGCAGGCAGGTCTTCCTAGGGGTGTGTGGATTGCTGGGAGTGCCATGCCTTCTTAGGGACCCTAGTCTCAAGGTGCTAGACGCGATCTCATTACAATTCCTCTTTACGTCTTGAGTTTCCAGATTATGGACGATATGAACCTCTTCATGTCACACATCTTGAGTGTCTGGATTGGTTTGTTCTGCATTGAAGATGCACATGTGACTGCCTTGTCTGCGTCTCTACAGGACACATCTGAACCCCTTTCAGTGCTGTGACAGCATCCTCAGCTGTCCTCTGGACTGCTACCTCCCTCACTGCTCCTTCAGCTCATCTCCTGATGGGACGTTTTCCTCAGAGTAGGATTCTGAGCCGGTCTCCGCTCTCAAATGAAGCACCAGTTTGGTCAACCTTGTCCTTTTTCAACATCTCGGGATCACACAGCACCAATGCAAGACACCAAAGTCCATTTGTGAACAGAGTAGCAAGCGACTGGTTGTGCTGATTCTTTGGGTTGAGTGGGTTTGGTTGAAAAATGGCCAAGTGGAGACAACCAGGGACTTTGAGACGACAACCAAAACATCAAAGCAAGCAGGAAACACCATCTTGTCCCCAGGTGCAACTCCCCAACTAAACCACACTGAGTATTTCCAGCAGTTTGGCCATGGAAAAACCCCTGTTGGATGTGATTTTGCCCCATTAAAGCAGTGCACTCCCTGCTCCTTTGTGGGTCTGATTTCAGATGAATCTTCCATTTAGGAAACATAAATCAGAGTTGGAAGTGCGAGTCATAAAATATAGATTTGTGGCTGAGCAGTGGCGCACATTCATCATCATAATGGTTCTTTTGCAAATTTGTTTTCCATTTTAGTCGCTGTCTCTTCCCCGGCATTCGTCAGAGGCTCCAACAAAACCCGAACATCACTAGATTAACGCAGCGCGACCAGCCTAAAGCAATCTTCCCTCTTTGTCCTGAATAATTACTGTCTTATCGGCGTATTCTAATGATTTTTCAGCATTTCCTGCAAAATGAAGCGGTGGACAGTGTTGCTCAGGGTGGGTTTGGTGGTCAGAGAAGTCCCCCAGCGTCGGCGAATGGAACCGAACGTCTGACCATCCCTTGCGAACACCTGAGACGTTGCTTTCAAGAGTTTGGAGAACATTTTGGACTACAACCGAACTCGTTCAGGGTGGACCGAGACGCCGGGAGGCTGAAGTGATTGAGTTCAGTTCAACACTGTCCCACAGAGACACTCAGAAACATGTATTGCTTCATCATAGAACTGAACCTCTTCCGATTAATTTGAAGCTGGTCGATATGGACGCTGTTTTATTTTGATTTAGGGGTGATGGTGGTCTAGTGGTAGGGTGCTTGACTATGGACCTATGCCTCAAAAGGTCCCAGGTTCGAATCCCACCTCTGGCACTACCACCACTGGGTCCCTGAGCAAGACTCTTAACCCTGAATTGCTCCAGGGGGACTGTCCCTGTAATTAGGACAGGGAAGTCGCTCTGGAGCATCTGCTTAATGCTGCAAATGCAAATTTTGGGACGCTGCAATATTTCAGTAAGACACTGTCCCTTTAAGCAGGATGTGACTTCAGTTAGGCTGCTGCTGTTTGATTTGTCTGCAGGTCTACCCTCCGCCCTGTCCAGTGTAACTTCCTTTGGTGCTTTAGGTCAGTGGTGTGCTCGTGAATGATGCTGCAGATAGACTGATGGATGCATGCTTAGATAGAAAGTCAGAGTGTGTATACGTGTGTATAGGGGAGCGTGTCCCTCCTCCCCTCGTTGAGCAGTGAATATTTAATGGAAGATAAAGGTTACTTATGGACGAGTCCATTTATAATGGATGTGTGTGAAAAGCCTGATCCAGGCCTGTGACTCTTCCTCCTGTTTGTCTCTCAATAATGCAAGTCTGTCTTTGAAGGTCTGGATGGATTCATGTCTGAATAATTGATGGTGTGTTTTGGGTGGAAGGCGGTCGGTAATTGACCTGAATGAGCTTGACGTAGCAAATAAACGACTGGCTCGGTCCCTTCGTCCAGCACACACCAACGATCACCACCAATCACCATCATCATCGCTAAAGCATCCAGAGCTGTTCTCCCCATGGAGAACACCACGTGAACGGATAATCATCCCTTATTAACTCACACGACGCTCTGCTGATAGTGTACTTGTTAAAGCTCCAGTCCGTTTGGGGGGGGAGACTGATCCATAACAACCCAAATCCATGTCTGATCACCTGATCTCTGCCTGACCTGAACGTGGAATACACTAGTTGGCCACTTTAATGGAAACCCCCTTCAACTCCACTGAGTGGAAGCAGACGGTGGCCACTTTATTGGAAACCCCTCCTTCAACTCCACTGAGTGGAAGCGGACGGTGGCCACTTTATTGGAAATCCCTCCTTCAACTCCACTGAGTGGAAGCGGACGGTGGCCACTTTATTGGAAACCCCTCCTTCAGCTCCACTGAGTGGAAGCAGACGGTGGCCACTTTATTGGAAACCCCTCCTTCAACTCCACTGAGTGGAAGCAGACGGTGGCCACTTTATTGGAAACACCTGTCTTGTGCTTCAACTTAGTGGCCACTTTATTAGAAACACCCACCAAGTTGAAGCACAAAGTAGGTGTTTCCAATAAAGTGGTCACCATGTAGAAGCCCAAGGGGCAGCGATGGCCTAATGCTTAGGGAGTTGTCCCCAGCATCAGAAGGTCATGGGTTCTAATCCCAGACCAGAAGGTTACTGTGAGAAACCATTGAGAAAGGTACCGACTGCTTCACCGGTCCCTGGGGAGCTTTGTAATATCCCCCTGCGTGCTGTGCTTCACAGTGGCAGATAATCACTGGGCATGCAACTTCAACATCACAAGCTGGGTGTTTCTTATAAAGTGGCCACAGAGTTGAATCGCAAGGTGTTTCTAATAAAGTAGCCAGAAAGTGGAAGCACAAAGTGGGTGTTTCTGATAAAGTGGCCAGGGGAAAGGCTATTTAGGTGGAAATAAATAATAGAAGTGTTTTTTTAGTGCTGTTCTTGAACCGTGAGTCCCGTCCGCTCTCAGACCGATCCACCGGAACGGTCGGCGCTGGGCTCAGTTGTTAGCGTGATTGATTTTTCCCTCCTGTGAAGCGGCCGGTAGATATTTTTGTATCCTCTCCTCCGTCATGGTGAGCCGCTACCACAAAAAAAAGAAAAGCGTCCTCCTCTGCCCACGATCCCAAGCTGTAAATCTCTGGAAAGCACTGCAGAACCTTCTCTCTCACTCTCTTCCACCCAGGCGGTGCTTTTAGCAACCCGCGGTCTACTTTCCCCTCATATCACTCACTTTTAGCACAGCAAAAGTTTCTAAAACCATCTGGAAAAAGATTCTGGCATCAGACAGACTGGGCACAAATGGAGGACCATCGCTGATCTCCCCGTGGGCGACCTGCAAAGATCACTCCAAGAGTGAGGAGTGTCTGTGAGGTCACAAAGCAACCCGGGGGAACTTCTAAGCAATGTGAGAATGTTAGATCCACATTCAAGTCCACAAGTCCTGCAAGGAGAAAATCACCGTCCCCTACAGTTTTCCAAAGACCAAGCAGAACTTGGTGTAAACAAGAAACAATGTGTCTGGAGAAAAGAGGAACCATCAAGAAGAAGAACATTTCCAATAAAGTGGCCACTGAGGTGCAAGGTAGGTGTACTGGATCTGAATGTCCGAATGTCTGGACATTGTTGATGGAAAAATGAATTCAGACCCAGACCAGCCATCTCTAAAGGAACATATCAAGAACATGTCTGTCTGAAGAACCGGGGGAACCCGGAGAACACTCCAGATAGAAGCATGTGATATTAAACTTTCAGCAGCAGTCCAGACTTGATCCCCTCTTCCCATAAAACAAAGAACAGTGTCACAGGGAGAGCCACAAAGAGGATGATTTACATGTGTGTGTGTGTGTGTGTGTGTGTGTGTGTGTGTATGTGTGTGTCTTCTCAATAAAACTGCCAGACCCACTCAAGTTACAAGGTGTAACCTTGGAGATTACATTAGACGCAAAAGACAGCAGCAGTTTTACAATGTGCCCTGAAATGCTGTGTGAGTGTGTGCGTAAGTGTGTGTGTGTGTGCGTGTGAGTGTGTCTGCATGTGCGTGTGTGCAAGTGTATTAGATGCTGGAATTTGTGAACAGCATCAAACATCGAAATAAATAAATATAAAAATGAATAAAATACAAGTTAGAGCTACTGTGAGGGGTGTGTATGCAACAGTGAGGGAGGTCTGGGCCACAGTGAGGGAGGTCTGGGCCACAGTGAGGGAGGTCTGGGCCACAGCGAGGAAGGTCTGGGCCACAGCGAGGAAGGTCTGGGCCACAGCTGGCCCAAGTACAAAAGCTCAGGAATTAAGGCTGTTGTTACTCCTGCTTGTGATGGATTGTCTACACTGTCCTGATAAATAGACAAAGACATAAAAGAGGGAAAGACAAAGGGAGGGAAAAAAATTGAGAGATGAAACCTTTCCACACCTCACTTTTAAGAGGACAAACATCTCAAGAGAGAAGCCCGTCTCACACATTCAAATTGGCTTTTTCTTCTCTCTCTCTCTGGGTTTGGAGGGGGGTAATCCCCTGTAGATGGCAATCAGAGGGAGGTGAGTTATTATTAGTTAGACCACACACACACACACACACACACACACACACACACACACACACACAGTAGTTTGTCCATTCTCATATCTCCACAGTGTCCCGTTAATAAAGGTTACAGAGAGACGGTAAATGTTATGTGTGTGTACATAAATCCAGGCGGCCCACCTCCGCAGGACATCTCGACACACCCTGTGTGAGAGACATATGCACAGGAAAACCAGCTGATACCTGCAGGGTGCTCGTTGATATATAAATTACAATTAAATTAACTTAAATTAACTTATTTATATTATTATAAAGTGCTCTGCAACTTCCGCTTTCTAACCAGCTCGCTTCCAAACTCGCCGTTACTCTGAACGGTTGATCCCAAGTATTTAAACTCCTCCACCTTCACCTCCTCCACTCCCTCCATCCTCACCACTCCACTGTCCTCACTTTCATTCACACTCATGTATTCAGTCTTTGCCCAACTCACCTTCATTCCTCTCCTTTCTAGAGCAGATCTCCATCTCTCCAGGTCCTCCTCAAGCTGCTCCCTGCTCTCACTGCAGATCACAATATCATCAGCCAACATCATCGTCCACGGAGACTCCAGTCTAACCTCATCCATATTATTTCATTATCATAAAATATCATTCTATAAATAATTTATAAATATAGATCTTTTATGCATTAATATATTTACGTGAGAATGAGACAGTAAATGGATCTGAGGGAGAAATCTCTAAAGATGTAATCAGCTTTTTTAAGGAGGTACATAGTTTCTCTGTTCGTCGTGATGAGCCACAGGTCAGAATTATACTGGAGTAGAAATGAATCATGTGTGAACAGCAGGCTTTGGGTCGAACCGATGAGAATCGTGACTTCGAGCTCAGCAGTCTGAGTGGATCAAATAGGTTTGATCTGCTCTGAGAAGAAGGGCTGAAAGTTGGAATAAGCCGTCAAAACCTCAAAGAAGAGATCGATCTATTTCCTGTGAATTCAGCGAAGTCATGAATAATTCATGTATAATCGCACACCTGCATCGCCGATCTCAGACGCCATTGACGTCTACTCGCTAACAAAGTGGACGAACGTCTCATTCCTCAACGTCCGCAGGACTGACGGGACTTCATGTGCATTAAAGTTCAGGCCTCGGAGGACCGGAGGGAGGGATTTGCTTCTTTGATGAACGAGGGATCTCGCTTAACAAGTGAGAAATGAAAGTGGCTGTTTGTCATTGTGAACACACAGTGACCCCCAGTGGAACAAATCCCCTGTATTTAACCCACCATCCAGCAGGGGGCAGCCATATCCAGCACCCGGGAAGCACTGATGGGGACACTACCTTGATCAAGGTAACCTCAGGGGAACCTGTTGGTCTGGGATTCAAACCCACATCCTCCCAATCCTGAAACCTTGTCCCTAAACACACCTTGACCCCCAAACCCCCCTGAAAAGGGCCAAGTCTCCTTTTTGTGTCTCTTTTTCGGAACCAAGTGGACAACTGAGGTCCCCTCGAGTCTAAACCATGATCCTGAGGGCAAATTTTCAAAAGTTGCTATTTCATTATTTCATTTCATTATAATATACAAGTATTTCATAATTTTCAATAAAATCAAAAATGAAAATATTAAAAAATTATAAACCATTTCCAGTGATGTGGGAAATGTTGAATGTAATTAGCTAGTCAGCAGTAGTAAACAGTAAGCTTCTTAATGTGTGGTGGCAAGTGGTTAGTTACCTAGCTAACTGGCTAGTCAGAAATGTCAATAGCTAGGTTGTTAGCCTCCGATATTAAGCAGATAAATTGCTAGTCAGCATTAGCAAGCTGCTAGCCAGTTAATTCTAGGTGACAAACAGCTAATGAGCTACTCAGCAGTGAGAAACAATGAGAAAAGCTTGTTGTTCTCCAATGTTAAGCATTTAGTTAGCTGATCAGTAGTGATAATTAACTAGCTTACCGGTCTCCATTTGTAAACCGTTAACTAGTTTGTCATCAGTGATAAGCAGCTAGCTGGCTAAAAGCACTAAGGTGAAAACTGGGTAGCTACCTCGCTAGCTAGCCAGTCAGAAGTGGTTAAAAACTGCTAGCTTGCTAGTCTCTGATGTTATCCAGCATTAGCAAGCTACTTGCTTGCTAATACCTGGTGTCAAGCCGCTAATTCTTAACAGCAAGTGTCTTTTTGTCCAGATTGCTAAGAGTGCTCAGTTTATGATGTCCAGCCTCTCCCTGGAAGTCCCAGGATTTGACTGGTACTATTAAAATCAGGTTTTAATAGGAAGCAAGATTTGAAAATATCGGTGATCCATCTGCACCCCCTCGGCTGTTCTTAGCTGTTGAAAGGTGAAAATAAAGCCCTTGGGCTTTTTCTGGATCCTCATCAAATATTCCATCATTGAAGAACATATTCTGTAGGACAGTCAGGAGATGAACAAGAGTGTTTTTTGTATGCTTGTTTAGCCGTGCCCTTAAAAACACAACAAGCCTCTGCGTCTTTGGGGATGAGGCTGTTTTTCTATGGCAGACCTTGCCGTTCAGTAGAGATGGGTCTGCAAGGGCATTTCCTGTCAATGCCATGATTGCAAATTAAATCAGGGAGTTGGTGCTTGGGCTGGAGAACTTTTCTGCAGCACAACAATCCTGTTTACACCTGCTGTATCTGCCAGGATTCATACTTTAGCAGAAGAAAACAATAGTTTTCATAAATCAGAAATAAAATTGGAAAATATATGATCAGTAATAGTGACTGACAGTAAGACTAATTTATAGAGACAGACAGGACATAACTAATTACAAAAACACGTAGCTTTTCAGGTAACTACAACCTTTTCCTCTTCCTTACAACTTTTGGCCCCAAATATCTGCCAATTTTCAGAACAGACACATTTGAGTTGAATCTTCTTCTTCTGTTTCTTTTTCTTTCACCTGCTTCCGTTTAGGGGTCGCCACAGTGGATCATCTGTTTCCATTTCTTCCCGTATCCTGCATCTTCCTCCTTAAAATCGACCGCCTGCATGTCCTCTCTCACCACGTCCATAAACCTCCTCTTTGGTCTTCCTCTTTTCCTCTTTCCTGGCAGCTCCTTCTCCTGATATACTCCTCGTCTCTCCTCTGGACATGTCCAAACCAACGCAACCTTGCTTCTCTAACTTTGTCTCCGAGACGTCTAACCTCAGCTGTCCTTCTAATATACTAGTTTCTAATCCTGTCCATCCTCGTCACACGCAACAAAAATCTCAGCATCTTTAACTCTGACACCTCCAGCTCCGCCTCCTGTCTTTTCATCCAACCCGTACCACATAGCTGGTCTCACTACTGTCCTGTAAATCTTCCCCTTTACTCTAGCTGGTCTGTCATGAATCACTCCATCACTCTTCTCCACCCATTCCAACCAGCCTGCACTCTCTTCTTCACCTCTCTTCCACACTCGCCGTTACACTGAACTGTTGATCCCAAGTATTTAAACTCCTCCACCTTTGTTACCTCCACTCCCTGCATCCTAACCACTCCACTTTCCTCCCTTTCATTCACACTCATGTATTCTATCTTTGTCTAACTCACTTTCATTCCTCTCTAGAGCAGATCTTCATCTCTCCAGGTTCTCCTCAAGCTGCTCCCTACTCTCACTGCAGATCACAATATCATCAGCAAGCATCATTGTCCACTGAGACGCCTGTCTAACCTCGTTCATCAACCTGTCCATTACTATTGCAGACAAAAATGGGCTCAGTCCTGATCCTTGATGTAATCCAACCTCTACCTTAAATGCATTCGACACTCCCACTGCAGGTCTGACCACTATTTTTATTCTCCATCACCTTCCCAACATCCACACATTTCAGCCTAAATGGACACAAACACACAAACACCAAGTGGATGGTGGAGTTCAGGTGTGTTGAGTGTGTGTCCGTGACGGGAGAACTAGTAGAGACGGTGATGAAAGTGAAGCAGTGAAGTTCATGTGGATTATTTTCAGTAGATTGTTTTTATTGGAGTTGAAGTTCGAGGCTTTAATAGTCTTTAATTCTATTAATATGGAGTGAGATTCAGTTCACTTTCAGCACAGACAGACACTCCAGACGTCCTTCAGAGGAGACATGTCTCACTACATTCCTGTACTTTTACTTTACACTCTCAGGACACTCCTGTACTGTTTACTTTATATACTCTCTGTATATTCCTGTACTTTTTACTTTACACTCTGAGCACATTCCTGCACTTTTAGCTTTATACGCTCAGTATAAAGTAGAACTTATCACTAAGACATCTATAGATAGGCTTTAAATTTGATCCAGTGCTAAGTTCTGCTTGCACCCCTATGGGATTCCAGTATTGTGATAGTGCTAATCTTCCAGCACTCACCCTCTTCACTCTTTTTCATTCAAACTGACTTCATTTGAATCCTTGACTTTACAAGGTACAGATGACAAAGGCCCAGAAAGCTGGAGCAGTTCCCAGTGAAGTATTAATGGGACATCCTGAGTGTGATTTAGCCTTAAGCGTCATCAAAGCAGTTCATATTTAGCCTCATTTTGCTGTAATGAGATCTGACTCGTTTGGAGATGGATGAACATTAATTTTGTTTGATTTGTGGACAAGCCCATAAAAATGAGTCATTTTCTGGGATGTGAGTGAGTTCAAGTGATTCGTTTCATGGACTTGTCTGTGCAGTCCGTTCTAATGGAACACAATGGAAATGTCCCTTATAATGTCCTATCTAATGATGCACCAGTCTGATAGAGTGTGTGTGTGTGTGTGTGTGTTTTTGTTAAATTAAGCTTCAAGCACTTCCCCAAGGGTGTTCCAGGTGGTAACTAGGGTTTTAAAATGCATAATAGCTTATTTGGTTGCTAAGGTGTTGCCAAGCAACTGATATGGGGTGTTGCTAGGTGCTTCCTCTATATCCCAGGAGTCATTGCTTGGGCTTTGCTTTGTGGTTGCTATGGTATTCCAGGTGGTTGCTAGTTTAGTTATTACCAGATGCATCTTGGAAGGTTGGTATTCGAAGGGGGTGCATGTCTGTTGTTAATGTTAGTTTTCAGGTGGCTGATAGGCAGTTGCTATGATATATTAGGTGGTTACTAGGGTTGCTACCAAGTGGTGTAGCATATCAGAGCAATGAAACACTGTTTCTGTAGGAGGTTGATGGACTTGCTTGGCGCTTGCTTTGATGTTCCCAGTGGTTTTTAAGTGGTTGCTGAGGTGTCAATAAAAGGTTGCCAAGATGTATATGGTGGTTTGCTAAAACTGGTTAGTAAAGAAAATAACTTTTTGTAATGTCTTGGAAATGCGTTGAACAAAATTTTCTGCTCAAACCTGACCGCATGAAAAAATATTCCTTTTTTTTTTTGTTTTGAGTTGCTATTAAGGTAATATGTTAAGTTATGGTGAGTAGTTTAATAATTACTGCTTTTTAAACTAAAATGATTAGTCTATTCTACAGTAACATAACACCAAGATATTATATTTGTTGCATGAATACAAATATGTCATAAAAGCTGAATAATAAAGAGCGGGTTCAGTGCATGGCTCTTATTATTAGGTTTTTCTTGTTTGCCGTTTCCACTGACTGTCGAAATTATTTATCTCTGTTTACCTTCTGCTAATAACTCCTAATCATCAACTTATCAATTATTCATTGCCTGCCGGTGGGCTGATTGATCACAGTGACCAGTACGTGTGTGTGTGTTGGCGACGGAAAAGGAGCTCAGAAACAATACTTGTTTACTGCACTTTATCATATGTACAGTAACGGCACTGGGCTCTGAGATTAATCCAATACGTCTGTCTCTAATAAAACAGACCATACATTTCTAAAAAGAAGTAATGAGGAGTAGGGATAGAAGATGATGTGGGAACCATGTCGGTATGGGCTATCAGCCTGAAAAATAAGATCAGCATCAGATGAAATGTTTAGATGGGAATTAAAAACCCATATTTAACCATGAATCTGTGTTTCTCATTTCTTCACTGTTTTATTTGAGGGGCCTCATTTTTAGGGTGATTGTGCAACTCTCAGTTTTTCACTCTTTGGAGGGATGACAAGTGGACAAGGGGCGGTTTGTTGGATATACAGATAAAAGGATGGATGGGTGGATAAATGGATAGATGGACTGATAGAATGATGGATAATCAAAATATAAAGAATGGAGAGAAAGATGATGGAAAGACTGATGGGCGGATGGATGGATGTTTGGCTGGATGAATGGATGGATGAAAAGACGGATGGGTGAATGGATGGATAGATGGACTGATAGTATGAAGGATAATCTAAATATAAAGAATGGAGAGAAAGATGATGGAAAGACTGATGGGTGGATGGATGAAAAGACAGATGGGTGGATGGATAGTTGGACAGACAGAAGGATGGACCAAAAATATAATGACTGGAGAGAAGTTTGATGGAAAACCCACTGGATGAATGGATGGACAGATTGTAGGCTGGACAGATGGATGAACAGATGGAAGGACGGATGGGTGGACAGATGGATGGACTAATAATTTAATGGATGGAGAGAAGGATGATGGAAAGATGGACGGCTGGATGGATTTAACTGAAGAAAGGATAGTAACAATCCAGGTCACTCTGTATTCCAAGTTACCAAGACTCCCACTTGTTGCCGTGGTTACAATCAGTGCCGTCCTGGTTATTGATCGGATCAGGTTCGCTAAGCACTGCCGATGAACGTTCTAGAAAAGCACTTTTCTGTGATTGATCTGGATTTATCTGGATTTATCCAACCAGCTGAGACTCAGAGACAGAGCTCAGCAGCCAATTAGAACCTCTGATTCTGAACCAGGTGTTCACAGAACTCCGCCTCCCACAGGTACAGTTCTGACCCAAACAGTTCAGAACTAGAGCTGATCGAAAAACAGTCCTGATCCCAGATCAGTCTCAACAGCTCTTCCTCTCTCTTTCTCTCGCTACGTGACACTAAGTTAAAAGTCCTCTTATAACATAATGATATTATAAAATAAAAGTCCTGATTTGTGGAAGGCTGTACAAATGTGTGAGGGGTCTGGAGTGATGAACAGAGCTGTAGATGAGTGTAAAGTAATGGAAGGAGGAGAAAATGAACACCTGACTTCTAACTGAACATTTTAAATTGAGATGAAAAAAAATAACTGTAAAATTATCCAGAATTGGGGCCAATTGATAAAATCATGATAAATAATCCAAAATAATTATCTGACAATAAAACAAAATCATATAATAAATGAATAAAAATGTATTTAAAAATATTCATCTTTTTTTTCCCAAGCTGCTATCCAGGATCAATGAGAGGAATACTAAAATAAAGACAAAAAAACAAAAAAACAGATGTAAAAAAATGGTGAGAATGAGATTTTAATGAAATATCCAAAATGAAGGGAGCAGAAACTGTGAGATGAATAAAGTATAAATAAAGCCATATTTTATGTGTATTTTATTAATATTTTATTATTATTTTTTATTTATTATTAAATGTTTTTTATTTGTATTTATTTAAGCTGCATTATAGGTTATGCTGTCTGTCCCTCCAGTCAGCCAGAAGTCCAAAAACAGGTTTGTTCATTTTAGACTCTAATTTACCACACACACACACACACACACACACACACACGAACACAGTTGTGTGTGAGAGTGATCGATACCTGGCTGTAATAAACTATTAATGAACGGCTGCAGGGAAAGAGCAGAAAACCACCTGCCATCACCCTCTACACACACACACACACACACACACACACACACACACACACACACACACAGACTCAGTCGCATGCACACGCACACACTCACAAGCACAAGTATCCAAACTAAATATAGTGGCTGCTGATCCCCTTATAACCTGCTCTTACCGAGCCCCCCCCCACCGACCTAATAACAAATAACACTAATAATAATAATAATAATAATGATGATAATAAAACCTCTACTATTAATACAACTACTACTAATACTTTATTTATTTGATATATATTCTCACACCAAAGGTCACAAGAAAAAAAATAAATAAAATGTTGTAATATAAAAAAAGTATATAATAATATCTATATTATTTATAATAATATAAATATATATTACATGTGTATATTTGTGTGTGTGGTCCAGATGTTTCCAGCTGTGTCTCCAGCAGTGAGGACACACTACAGTGTAAAGTCCTGCTTTACAAATGTGTAACAACAATGCAACGGCAGTGTAACGGCAGGGAAATGACAGCATAACATCAGGGTAACTACAGTAACGGCAGCGTAACATCAGTGTAACAACAGCATAGGGACAGCGCAACATCAGGGTAATAGCAGTGAAACATCAGGGTAATGACAGCATAACATCAGGGTAACGACAGCGTAAAATCTGGGGAACGACAACGTAACATCAGGGTAACGACAGCATAAAATCTGGGGAACGACAGTGTGACATCAGGGTAACTACAGCTTAACATCAGGGTAACAACAGTGTAACATCAGGGTAACGACAGCGTAAAATCTGGGGAACGACAGTGTGACATCAGGGTAACTACAGCTTAACATCAGGGTAACAACAGCGTAACATCAGGGTAACGACAGCGTAAAATCTGGGGAATGACAGCTTAACATCAGGGTAACGACAGTGCAACGACAGCATAACATCAGGGTAACGACGGCGTAACATCAGGGTAACGACGGCGTAACATCAGGGTAACGACGGCGTAACATCAGGGTAACGACAGTGCAACGACAGCATAACATCAGGGTAATGATGGCGTAACATCAGGGTAACTACAGCTTAACATCAGGGTGACGACAGCGTAACATCAGGGTAACGACAGCGTAACATCAGGGTAACGACAGCGTAACATCAGGGTAACTACAGCTTAACATCAGGGTGACGACAGCGTAACGTCAGGGTGACGACAGCGTAACATCAGGGTAACGACAGCGTAACATCAGGGTAACGACAGCTTAACGACAGCGTAACATCAGAGTAACGACAGCGTAACATCAGGGTAATGACAGCGTAACATCAGGGTAACGACAGCGTAACATCAGGGTGACGACAGCGTAATGACAGCGTAACATCAGGGTAACAACAGCGTAACATCAGGGTAACGACAGCGTAACGACAGCGTAATGACAGCGTAACATCAGGGTAACGACAGCGTAATGACAGCGTAACATCAGGGTGACGACAGCGTAATGACAGCGTAATAACATCAGCGTAACATCAGGGTAACGACAGCGTAACATCAGGGTGACGACAGCGTAATATCAGGGTAACGACAGCGTAACATCAGGGTAACGACAACGTAACATCAGAGTAATGACAGCGTAACATCAGGGTAACGACAGCGTAACATCAGGGTAACGACAGCGTAATGACAGCGTAACATCAGGGTAACGACAGCGTAACATCAGGGTGACGACAGCGTAACATCAGGGTAACGACAGCGTAACATCAGGGTAACGACAGCGTAAGATCAGGGTAACAACAGAAAAAAGAAAAGAAGAAAAAATGCCATTGAAAGGAAACCTCAATGTATGACAGCGCAGCAGCAGCGTAAAGCTGTGGAAACTACAGTGTAAAATCAGGGTAACTACAGTGTAAAATCAGGGTAACTACAGTGTAAATCAGGGTAACTACAGTGTAAAATCAGGGTAACTACAGTGTAAATCACGGTAACTACAGCGTAAAATCAGGGTAACTACAGTGTAAATCAGGGTAACTACAGTGTAAATCAGGGTTACTACATCCTGTTAAAGCTTTAATCAGTTACAGGGTTACTGCAGGGTTACTGATGTCAAACACATCGAGTCTTAAACTTCTCCGTCAAGAAAAACTAACAGCAAAGGTGTGTCCTGTGTGTCAATGTGTGTGTGTGTGTGTGTGTGTGTGTCTGTGTGTGAAGTAAATTGAACATTCCATCAGCGTGAAACAGAGGAAAGAGTAACGAGAAAAACAAGAGTGATTTCCTCAGAGAGAGACAGAGAGACAGAGAAAGAGAGGGAGAGAGAGAGAGAGAAATGAAAAAAGGTTGCTCCTTTGCTGTCACACACCTGTGTGTGTTTGTGTGTGTGTGTGTGTGTGTGTGTGTGTGTGTGTGTGTAACAAGGAGGAGGGTGTCCTCCCTCCTTCGCTGCACTAACAGCATTAAATTTAGGTTCTAAAGTTGGAACATTGCTGTGAGAATCTGATTGCTGCGTTCTGAGCGCACTCATTGTTGCTGTGCTCTCCGGACTGACTGCTCAATATCAGTCATTATAAACCGATAGCAGTGATAAAGATGCTGCGCACACACACACACACACACACACACACACACACACACACACACACACACACACACACACACACATCCCTTCTGCCAGTTTTCTAATTACTGTGATTAATTTTCACTGCATGATTAAACGAGGCATGTGATTACACTCCTGTGAGAAGAGAGCAGAGTGTGTGTGTGTGTGTGTGTGTGTGTGTGTGTGTGTGTAGGAATGAGAGGTGGAATAACATTTGAATTGGTTCTTTTACATTTAAAACTCTTAATTTATTTATTGATATCAGAGGCGGTTCTAGAACACTGTATATTTTGCATGAGAGAGCTATCTAGAACACGATTATAGAAAACCAATTTCTCCCCTATATTGGAGCACTGTCTAGAACACTGTAACATGCATGTAACATTGGAGTACAAGAACAATATATGTTCTGCTATTATTGCAATGTCTAGAAGACTTTTAGGGAAAAAGTACATCCCTTCATTAGAGCACTAGAACACTATTATAGGGAGCAGAAATGGTCCCAAATCACTATTCACTTCTTTAGAGCACTAGAACACTATTAAAGCGAGCCCAAATAAATGTTCCCTACATTAAAAAACTAGAACACTATTCTTCTTCTTCTTTTACTTTCGGCTGCTCCCGTTTAGGGGTCGCCACAGTGGAGTAACCATCTCCATTTCTTCTGGTCCTCTGCATCTTCCTCCTTCACCGACCACCTGCACGTCCTCTCTCACCACGTCCATAAACCTCCTCTTTGGTCTTCCTCTTCTCCTCTTTCCTGGCAGCTCCATCTTCAACATCCTCCTCCCAATATAATCCTCGTCTCTCCTCTGGACATGTCCAAACCATCTTTAACTCTGACACCTCCAGCTCCACCTCCAGTCTTTTCATCAGTGCCACCATCTCCAATCCATATCACAAGGTTGGTCTCACTACCATCCTGTCAACCTTCCCATTTACTCTCGCTGGTCCCCGTCTGTCACAGATCACTCCAGCCACTCTTTTCCAACCATTCCAACCTGCCTGCGCTCTCATCTTCACCTCTCTTCCACACTAACCGTTACTCTGAACTGTTCCAAAGTATTTAAACTCCTCCACCTTTGTCACCTCTATTCCCTCCATCCTCACCACTTTCCTCCCTTTCATTCACACTCGTATACTATCTTTGACTCACTTTCATTCCTCTCCTCTCCTCTCTAGAGCAGATCTTCATTCCTCCAGGTTCTCCTCAAGATGCTCCCTACTCTCACTGCAGATCACAATATCATCACCAAACATCATCGTCCACGGAGACTCCTGTCTAACCTCGTCCCTCACCCTGTCCATTACTATTGCAAACAAGAATGGACTCAGTGCTGATCCTTGATGTAATCCAACCTCTGCTTTAAATGCATCCATCACTCCCACTGCAGATCTGACCACTGTTACACTGCCATCATACATATCCTGAACTACTCTCACATTCTTCTCTGTAACACCAGACTTCCTCATACAAAACCTCTCTACCTCTACCTCTCCACCTCTGAGCACGTTTCCATTTCTATCTTTAATCGCCCTGAGCTGCTGCACATCTTTCCCAGATCTGTCTCTTTGTCAATCGGTGTTGGTCCTTTTCTCCCTCTTTACTGTCCAACCTTTCATACAATTCACCAAACACCTGATCTTCAGTCTTCACCACTGCTTTCTTCGCCCTGCGGTTCATCTCCTTGTACTCATGTCCACTTTCTTCATCTCTCTGACTGCCCCCCTTCTTCCCCTGCCCCTTCTTCGGTATACATGCCTGGACTTCTGGGTTCCACCACCAGGGTTCTTTATCCTCCTTCTTCCTTCCAGATGTCACACCAAGTACATTTCTAGCCGTCTACCTGATCACTTCTGCAGCAGGTCCCCAGCAATCCGGTAGTTCAACACCTCCCAGTGCCCGTGTTAACTCCTGCCTGAATTCCACCTTGCAGTCCTCCTCCTTCAGCTTCCACCACTTGATCCTCGACTTTGCCCTCACTTTCCTCCTCTTCTTGACCTCCAAGGTCATCCTACAGACCACCATCCTATCCTGTTTAGCTACACTCTCCCCTGTCACTACTTTACAGTCTCCAAACTCCTTCAGACTGACCCTCCTGCAAAGAATATAATCCACCTGTGAGCATCTTCCTCCACTCTTATACGTCACCCTGTGCTCCTCCCTCTTCTTCAAATAAGTATTAACTACAGCCATTTCCATCCTTTTCACAACATCTACAACCACCTGACCTTCAGCATTCCTCTCCTTGACACCATACCTACCCATCACCTCCTCATCACCTCTGTTCCTTCACCAACATGACCATTAAAATCTCCACCCCTGGGTACACTCTCTATAACTTCATCTAACTCACTCCAGAATGCTTCTTTTTCTTCTCTCTCACAACCAACTTGTGGAGCATAAGCACTAACAGCATTCATCATCACACCTTCAACTTCCAGCTTCAGACTCATCACCCTACACCCTCGTCACTTCCAAAACACTCTCCACACACTCTTCCTTCAGGATAACTCCTCCCCCATTCCTCCTTCCATCCACACCATGGTAGAACAGTTTAAACCCTCCTCCAATACACCTGGTCTCACTACCCTTCCATCTAGTCTCTCACACACAGAAGATCAACCTTCCTTCTCTCCATCATATCAGCTCATTCTCTACCTTTACCAGTCATGCTGCCAACATTCAGAGTCCCTCCCTCACTTCCACTCTCCTCCACTTCCTTCTCTCCTTCTCCCTCTGGACATGCCTTCCTCCTCTTCTTCCTCTTCTTCTTCTCCTTTGTCCAACAGTAGTCCAGTGTCCACCAGCACCCTGTAGTCTAACAGCACTGGTGGTGGTCGTTAACCCGGGCCTCCACCGATCCGGTATGGAATGCTGTATCTTTGTCCGCATATTGATTTAGAAAAGTTTTACACCGGATGTCCTTCCTGATGTAACCCTCCCCATTTATCCGGTACTGGGACCGGCACAAAGAAATACACTGGCTTGTGCTTCCCTAGTGGCTGGGTTCTACAACACTATTATAGGGAACAGAAGCGGAAGCGGTCCCTAATCAACTTTCACTGCTGCTGGCAGAATGGGTGTGGTTACACTGCTGTCGGCTGATTGGGTGTGAATAATTGTTGTAAAGTGGGCAGTTGTGATGTCATCAAGTTGGTGCTTGTGACATCACAAAGCAGCCTTTTGCTTGATACGAAGACTTTAATGTAACAACAGAGAGAACAGAGAGGAGGAGGGAACAATGAGAAAGAAATTGAGCAGAACGAGGGAGGAAAGAAAAGCTAATTATGAATGTGTGTGTGTGTGTGTGTGTGTGTGTGTGCGTGTATGAGATTAATGATTAAAGTAATGCGTATCTTGTGCTACTTTTCTCATAAGCTTGAATAATGAGCTCCCTCCCTCCCTCCCTCTATTAGATCAGTGATGAACAGAACTATGATTCCCTGCACTCGTCTCTCCTTCATACCGTTTTAAGTTGAGATCTAATTATTTGGAGAACCAAGCAGATATGATTCCATCTCCAGGCTGGGAACCACTCAGACGCCCTCAAATCCCAGTCCCACTGTGTGTGTGTGAGTGTGTGTGTGTGTGAGACTTGTCGTGAGAAGTTGTGTCGCAAATTGGAAACCTGTCATCTCACATGCCAATTAGTGTCTGTTTCCTATCAGTGAGAGGAAAAACACACACTAGTGTGTGTGTGTTTGTGTGTGAGATCATTACACTCTTTCGGGTCAGTGCCACCTTGATCCCTTTTTCCAATCCCAACCAGAAAGGAGTGTTTATGTGCTCGTCACACACGCACGCACACACACACACACACACACACACACCTGTGTGATGTTGATATGAGGTTCTGGCTGTTAAACCTCTTTAGTGGTGAAGGACAGTGTGTCCCACACAGTGGACAACAAAGTGGACGGCCTGGAGGAGAGCAGCTCCATTCGGACATGAGCTCCAGAAGGAATCATGTCTGGACATTGTCCAGAGTCACCTTTCCACCATGAAGCAGGAGGTCTTCCTTGTGGGACGCGTTCTCGCCTGCTGGACATACTCTTTTTGGTTTACAGTTGAGGCCAAAATTATTAGCCCCCCAGAAATTAGGGAACATTTTTCTAAACTTCTTCACGGTGTTTGCAGCATTGATGAAACCTGATAGAAGCAAACATTCAACGGGCTATTTAATAGCTTTTGGTAGCTATTTAATATTTATTTGGTAGCTATTTAATAGCTTTTCGTTTTGTAATATAAAATACATTTTCCTCCCTGCGATGGGCTGGCGACCTATCCAACCTATCCTATCCTATCCCCCGTCCTTCGCCCTGTGTGAGCTGGGAGGGACTCCAGCACCCCCCCACGACCCCGCTTGGGACAAGCGGCAGAAAATGACTGAAAAAATACATTTTTAGGCTCGTTTTATATCAAATATAGTGAAAAACGGGGTGGTCAGAAATATTAGCCGCATGTGAAAGTTTGCTTTCAAAACACACCTGCAGTAATGAATCAATCAGCTCTGAAACCACACCTGTGCAGCCAATCGGCTTCCTAACAACATTCAATCAGCATGAAAAGACTCAGAGGAACAGGGCACCTGAACACATGAGAGGGATACTGTTACTCACCATGCCAAAGACAAAGGAACTCAGTCTGTAGCTCAGAGAGAAGATAGTAGAGGCTCATGATGGGGGGAAGGCTTCACTGCCATCTCCAAGCGATTCACAGTGTCTAGAACTGCTGTACGTTCATCGTTGCCGAGTGCAAGGAGACAAATTCTGTAAGAAACAAACCTGCTGTGGCCGTAAGCGCAAAACTTCAAGAACTCTGGAGAGGAAAATAGTCAGAGATGTCAGTGAGGAGCCCCGGACATCTGCCAAGATGATTGTTGCTGACGTGGCCTCTTCTGGAGTTGATGTTTCAAGGAACACAGTTGTGAGGGCTCTTCATCGTGGTGGGCTTCAGGGCCATCGTCCCAGAAGAACCTCTTTACTCAAAGAGCGGCACATCACAGCCCGATGGAGGTTTGCCCGTGAACTTTTGAAAGGTAAAGATGAGTTTAGGAAGTCTGTACTTTGGTCTGACGAGACTAAACTGGAACTGTTTGAGCACATGGATGTTGTTTATGTTTGGTGAAGAAAGGGAGAGGCCTTCAACCCGAGGAACACAGTTCCCACAGTTAAACATGGTGGTGGGAGCTTCATGCTGTGGGGTTGTTTTGTAGCCTCAGGCACAGGGAGCCTTGTTCGGGTGACGGCATCATGAAAAAAGAAAATGATGTTGAAGTTTTGAGGGAGAATATGCAGACATGGGCTCGTAGTCTAGGCTTAGGTCATCGCTGGGTCTTCCAACAAGACAATGACCCAAAGCATACATCGGAATTAGTCCAACAGTTCCTCAGGGACACCAAAACCAAGTTCCTGGACCATCCTACTGAGAACCTGTGGCGGGTGCTCAAAGTGAATGTCCTTTGAAACCATGCAGTTTGGACCAGCTAGAACAATCTGCAATGGAAGAATGGGCCAAAGTCCCCCAGGAGACCAGGAGACCAGGAGACCCAACCTAGTGAAGAACCACTCTAAGAGACTGTGGTCTGTTGTGGCTCAGAAAGGGGACACTATTGACTATTAATGGCCGGGGGGCTAATACTTTTGGATGTCTCATTGTTGCCCTTTCTTGTTTCAACTCGGTGTATCAATGAAATCTCCTGATGAAACCTGGTGGACGTGGTTTTATTGTGTATTTGTGTCCAAAATAACAGACACTTGTTGTCAACAGTCGTTTCCATGGAGACATTGAGAGTGTTGTCTCATTTCATAAGGGGGGCTAATAATTTGGCCTCAACTGCAGGTGAGGGATGGCACTCCTCTCTCTCTCAGTCCGTCCACACTCCACTCTCTCTCTCTCTCTCTCAGTCCGTCCACACTCCTCTCTCTCTCTCTCTCTCTCTCTCTCTCTCTCTCTCTCAGTCCGTCCACACT